>KV441662.1:0-188463 GCA_001644535.1 Pyrenochaeta sp. DS3sAY3a | reverse complement strand
TATCTAGAAACTAATAGATAGACTAAATAAATAAATAAAATACTAAAATAATATTTACAAATGTACTGCAGTTATAAATAGGATAATTAGGTTTTACTATTACCTATAGCCTAGATAGCGTATAACAATAGCATAGCTAAATTAATAGGTAAGACACTGTACTACGCCTTACATAGAAAGCACCTAAATCTCTTTAAACGTAACTTTCTAAGCGTTAAAGCAGAAGCTGCTATTAAAATACTTAATAAGATAAAAGAAGTACATAGCAAAATGCGAGAGTTAATAAAGAAAAAACAGCTATAATAGAACAAAAACACGAATAAAAAACAAAAAATAGCACCTTAGCTAAAGAGAGAGAATAAGGTCTATCTACTTATAAAAAACTTATAAACAAAAAGACTAAATAAAGAATTAGACTACGTTAAAGTCAGACCGTTTTTAATTAAAGAACAGAACAGGCCTGTAACATATATATTAGATCTGCTAAAAGATGCTAAAATCTATCTATAATTCTATATTAAATTACTAGAACTAGCCGATCTAGATATACCTCTACAGGAAACATTTTATTATGTATAAGAAGAAGAAAACAAATTTAAAGTTAAAGACCTGCTTAAATATAGAGAAATTAGAAGATAAGAATTCTAGGACCAAGTATTTATATAGGAGTAGCTTATAAAATAGAAGAGATACCTACTCTTAGAGAATACATAGAAACCTAAGAGCAACCTAATAAACTATAAGCAACTATTATAACAAGCAAGAAAACAACACAATACGCACTACTATATAGAATACAGCCCTAAGAGGCTTGCTAATAAAATTAAGAATAGAGAAATAAACCTCTATAAGAAGTGTGTTAACTACTTAATATAGAAGAGACTATTAACGTAAAAAGATATAAAAAGTAATTAGACAATATACTATTAAGAGAATAGTAAGGCTAGAAGGAACACTAGTTAAAGAAAGTAAGCCTGTTAGGCAACAGGTTACCTTCTAACTAGGACAGACTAAATGCACTCTAGTTAAGAGCGTTTACACTAGGTATTAGCCTACCTTTAAGGAGCTGCACCTTAGCGTTAACTAACTTACAACTCTTAAGAACTTTAAGGTCCTAAACTAACGCGTCTAACTCTATAAACTATTTCTGCTTACACTAATACAGTAACTTTTATTACTTATAAAGGCGATCCTTCTTTACGCGCACTGCAACTAGCACATCTAAAGCTGCCTCTTTAGTAGTATCCGCCTTCTCTTTCTATTTATCTAAACGTTTTAACTCTACGTCTAGACGAGTAAAGTTAGAGGCTAGGACGTCTATAGGTTTATAGGACTTCGCTCTACTATAGTAATAGTTACTGCACTTCTCTAATAATAATAACATCTTACACTCTAGCTTCTTTTTTACGTATAACTTGCATAACACTATTGCGAGTTTACTAGAAGAATTAATATAGTTACTAATAAGATAACAATAGATAGTACTATAAGAAACTATAGTTAGTTTATAAGAATATAAATATAAAGAGAGAGAGAATAGTGTTATAAACCTAATAGAGGTATAGAGGACGGCGCTTATAAGGTAATAGTTATAAAGAAGTTAGCCTTAAATAGCGTAGAGACTTAAGAGCTAATAGTAATAACTAATTACGTAATAGAAAGCTATCCTAATACTTAGCACGATTACGTGCGTTAAGACATTAGAATATTCTAAGGTGTACTAACGAATTCTAAGAAATTCTAGAGTAGGATCTAGTAGAATTGTCTAGAACACTTTAGAACAACCTAAGTATATAGTTCGCATAATAAACCCTTATAGATTATTATAATTAACCTAAGTTATTATCTAAATACTACATTTAATACTTAGATTACTTACTAACCGATCTTCTACTCTACTTCTACCTTAAGCCTACTAAGAAGTGCAACTGTTTAATAGCTAGATAACTATTACCTTGTTAAGACTTGTTATAAGATATAATTGTACTCTGCGGCCCTCTACTTGTTAGCCCTCTTAGAACTACAGACTACATTGCTACTTTAATACTTCTTAACCTATAGTTTTAGGCTCTATTAGTACATTTACTAGAGTGCATTATTATTCTAGTTAATAATAGTTACGTACTATTAAAATTTATTAGTATAGTTAGCTATAGACGTAGTCTAGCGTAACTTCTAGATACCTTTCTCTATAACTATTTATTAGGTATTTCTTAAATAGGCTCTAGTCTTTAAAGAGGTTTTTATTATCTTTATCTTTAATATTATTATCTATATACTTCTTAAGCTATAGAGTAATGCTACTAAAAGCGTCTCTCTTAAGGTAAGTTACTATAAATACTACTTTATTAGTAGCTCTAATATAATTATTGTTTATAAAGAACAGCTTATATTAGAGTAGCTAGTGTTTAAGTTCTTTTCTATTACTATTATACTTAGAGAGTTAGTTCCTAATAGTATAGAAGCGTCTACTAATACTAGACAAATTAGAAGTATCTATATTAATATCGCTTATCTTAAATAGTAATTAAAATATTAAAACTACTATTAATTTCTATGTTCTAAGAGTAATAAGGTATAGAGTAGCTAAGTATAATATCTATATAATAATACTAGTATTAGATGTTAAATAGGTAATAGCTTCTTAGAGTGCTTTAATTATAAAGAGTAATAGTTATAGATAAGAGGTTATATTATAAGTTCTAAGTATTAAATATAGTATTTAGATAATAACTTAAGTTAATTATAAAGGTCTATAGGAGGCCTTTATAATCTAGCTATATATACGTTCTAACCTAGAGAACTTATACTAATCTATACTATTCTAGTGTAGGTTTTCTTAGGTTTCTTTAGGTTCTATAGGTTAACCTAGGTTAACCTAGCCTACGTAATATTACTAAGTATTAGGTTCTTTAGGTCGCACGTAATCTATTATTACTATTAGTTGTAAGCTGTTGTTGCGAGGTGTTTAGGCTAACTTCTTTAACAGTTACTATTATAAGCGCTAACCTCTCGTTATAGGTTCGTAATAAGAAGTAGCTAGAAAAAAAGAGTATTTAGACTATTAAATAGCCTCTCTATTTACCTAATCTTAACTCTATTAAATATATATAGTAGGCCTTAAAAAAGAAGCTTTATAAGCTCTATTCTAAGTTTAATAAGCTTAGAAATAGCTAGAATAAATAGAATAGGTTTTATAAGAGGTTGCAGGAGGTATAGCTAGCTATCCTAAGTAGCCTTATTAAGAAGCTTATCCTATCTATACCTTAATAGCTAGAGGCTGTAAGAAAGGCACGTGGCTACAACATAAAGTACTAAATATTAGCTATCTATAGAGCAAAAAATATTGTAAAATAGTCTACAGGTAATAGAGCTACAGGGGATCGAACGTGTGTTAATTTTTTAATTTTATAGCCCGTGCGCGTAGCGCGAACAGACTTTTGTCTATCGACTGTACATCTCGAAACGTGGAGATGATTATTCCTGACCCATATGTGCGCCTCATTCGGTAGAAGGTATTTCAAGATAAGGTGTCTCAATTCCGTCAGTAGTTCTAGCAACTCAGAGGTTTCTTCGGGGACTTTTCTAGAGTTGAACGGCAGCCCCATTGTCTCAGCCACGGCCGGAAGGGTTGGGCTGAAAGTCGTTCCAACAAGCGGAGTGATGGATTTCAGAAGAATGGAGGATAATTCAGTGAGGTTTCTGGCTGAAAAAATGTTAACATATTAGTCTTTAGTCCGCTTGATGCAAAATACTACACATGTAGTACCCTAGTACCTCACACCGTTGAAAATCATACCGTGCAGCAAGGGGACTCCCTGAACACACAAATTATGGAGACGCAGTATCAGCAGAATCGAAGCGGGCGCATTCCCAAAACAATAGGAGGATCTGTGCGAATGGCGCGACTATCGATATCGTGGCAACCAGGCTCCTGAGGATCAAGTTGGAGATGAGGAGTTGAAATCCAAATCGAAAGGGAGCAGGTGGACACGATAAAGTAACAGCCTCCGCTTCGCCTTCCACAAATGGAATACACAAGCGCCTTCTTCTTGACAAACCCAGTTTGCCTTCACAGTCATATCCAGTTCAGCGACACGACTAGGGAAAAACTATCGAGTGACACCGCTTCTAGACTCTGTCCATTGCATTCATTTTATTTTGAAAATTCAATAACTTCACCAGCATATACGTTCATAACTTTGTAGAATCTGTAGCATGGAAGGCACTTTCTAGTTAGGAAAATATGGGACTAAAATCCAGGTAACGAAACACAAAATACAGCGCAAATTCCAAGCAAAAGATAAGAGACACAGTTCGATCCCAAAATTCACCCAAAAATTTAAGGTTTACTCTCATCACACGTGTCCGCTGACTTGGATGGGGCGGATGGAACCATCCTCTCCAGGCATGTAACCAAGTTTCAACATCCAAAAGGCCACACCAATCATGGCAACGGTTTCTAGGCTATATTAATATTCGTGGATCATCTAGTGTCCATTTTCAGTACACACCTGCATTCCTTGGGTTTTTGTAGGCCACGCAGTTGCTCCATCCGTAACAAAGCGTTGTGTCAGGGGTATCCAATAAATAGCCCCCAGGCACAGTATGTGTCAACTATTTAGGTCAATACTCAGCTCTAGGTAGCTCAAGAGCCGCAAAATAATATGTAGAGTGGCTCACCTCATGCAACATTGACATGCTAAAAGTTCTCAGGGCGTCCATTGGGACTCGCTGACCTGGGTTCTTTGCCAAAAAGCCAGTCATGAACTCTTCGGTCACTACTAGCTCCATGAAAGCACTATTAGTAAGCGGGAAGTCCAAAAGGTGCCATTGATGAATCCACCATGTACTAATGTCGATAGCTGATGGGAGATGTGGTCGTGGTGTCGAGTATTTCGGATCCCTCTCGTTCACCGTTAGGCCCGCTAGCCTGTCGCTGACTAGAATCGCACGATTCAGAAGATCCGAGTCTGTTGTCCTAGCCATTGAGGGTAATTTTGCCTGAGGACCATTCAAGTCATAATCAAGCGTGTAGTATTTCAGGAATCGTTCATAATGGCTATTTGCCCATCTCGTGCCTTCCATGGAAGTGTCGATCACTTGAGTATCCAACGTGGGATGTCGCGTGTACCTCTTGAGATCACAGTAGAACTCCTGTTATGAATGTTAAAGGGTATTTTGATTTCCATCGGGGCGTTTTACACGTACAACATCTTGGTTTGTCTTTTCTAGTTGCCATTGTGGATCACCCACAGCAAGTGAGGACGGAGATCGATCGAAGATCCTTATTGCGCCAAACGTAGCTATCAAGTTAAAATTTTGGATCGATAATTGAGGAAGCTTTGAATCGTATACCTTTGACCTGTGCTACTTTTACCAGGTCATTGTCCAGAAAAATGTTGAGAATTTGTTGCACATTGACATCATTCGCCAAACGATCCATAACTTGGAATGCATTATCAGCCATCTCTATAGCTTCGTTCACTGCCCGAGAGATACCACGTGTTGCGTCAATGGTGCTTCCATCGTTCAGTAGCAGAGCAGCTGTATGGCAATGAGTTATTTCTTTAGCCTCCCATACTATGCTCTTCGGTACACTTACTACAGGCAGAATCAAATGCCCATTTTGCTGCTAGCGCACCTTGGCCCAGTGCGAAGATGAAAAGAAGAAATGGCTGCATGGTGGGATTTCCCTAACAATTAGGGAATCGATGGAACAATCTAGATCTTCAGGATGTCATTCTTTGTGCTGCTTTATAGAGAGCTGATGCTCCCCTATATTGCTCCCACATGGTGATTTACCACAGAAACCAGATACAGGCCAGCTGTCACTCCACTGTGCCATATCACGGCGAAGACACAAGCGCTGCGCCCTACAAGAGAAATTACTCCAGATGAGATGGTTTTCCTTCGCAGAATTAGAGGCGTAGCAGTAGTTCGAAACTCTAGTGTGTATATTTGAGGGTGGCGCGCTGGGTGGCATGGTTAAGCACACCTATCAATCGATTGATGACCACGTATTGGGCGCTTAATTTGGCACAGCTTATCTTTCTGGGAACTGACGAGATTTTTGTAGAGATATAATCGAATAGTAGCAAACGTGTAGTGTTTGAGATACAAAAATTCGGGGTACTGAAACAATGCAGTCATGTGGTAAGTGTTGGTCCCCATTCCCATATCAACCTTGACAAGGCGGAATTGGGTTGGAATCTCCATTACACCTCAACGCGGCGGAGAAACCGCAGGAAACAAACTAAACAGATCTGGAACTGTCTGTACGAAGGGGCGAAGGTGATGGAGTTTGGAGTCTAAAGCTTTTAAGTATAAAAGAACTCGTCTTGGGGGAAGCTCTGAACGATTAATTACTCTCAAACGAACGCATACTCTCAATTCAAACGATACTTTTCAGCACTCTTGATTAATTCTTTAGAACAAGGACTCAAAATCGACCTCTCTTCACGATGAAAGCTGACTGGTTGGTGGTTGCCGGCGTGGTGGTTTTGCGCACAGCCGTCGCATTAGACTGGGGCGATATGGATCAGTACAAAAGTAGATTGGTACGTTCTTTGAACCGAGATTCTTACGTTTTCTCACTGCATGCAGCAACCGCCTCCTGTATTGAGCGGGAGTACTGTGTGGTTCACGGGGCAGGACAACGATGGTTTTGACATCGTACTATCCCCAGAGATGGTATCAAGAGTGGAGGGAGTGCTAGAGGGCTGCGGAGTAGCCGATGATAATTGTTATCAGGATGTCTTAGACGCCGTTCAATCCTCTGATCTAGAGATCGACAGCAAGCTAAGTAAGAGAGGCTTTGGCTCGCTGATCTCCAAGACTGTTAAAGGCTCCTGGAATATCATCAGCGACATCACGGCTATGCTTCTCCTGAATTGGCATATGAAATCAGAGCAATTCGATAATTCGGCTTTCTATTTGCCGTTAGGCAAGGCACAAGAGGCGACCAAATCAGCTGAGATGCCCACTGTCGTCCATCAAGCAGGGACGGTGACAGCAACGATCACGCCCAAACCGCACGTGAAGTCATTGACGGGGTAAGTCTAAGGTCTGAAGGATTATATTATATGCGATCAATCGTGCTAATGTTCCCCCGTAGCTCGATAGCACCAATGGTTACAACGGCCTCCACCGACGCGAACGGCCATAAAAAAGGAGATCTCATAGCATCTTTAGACGAGAAACTCGCGAAAAAGATTGACGAAGTTGCCCGTAGGATGATTGATTGCGCCGATGGACAAAAGTTCGACACTCTGCAAGGCTTCCGTCGACGTAACAGTGAGATTTCGTATGGCCAAGCACTCTGCGCTTCCGAGGGCGTGATAGGTATGGCTGGGAATGGTGGCCCTCTCGCTGATTTGACTTTAATGAGACATGACCAAATGGGGCTCCAGTTGGCTGAGACGGCTACACAAGCCAAACAGGCACTCGTCATCCTCAAAGACTTCATCCTTGCCTTCAGTCCCGTCTTAGGCATAACTCCGGAACTTGTCGAACCACTTGGGATCTATGTTCTGGCACTGATCATCGATAGCATGGTGATCGATAAAATTCCCATTGGTGCGGTAAATGTCATCGCTCCAGATGTTGCTGTCACTTACGGTGCCATGTCACCAAGACCAACGCCAACAAGCAGTTCTGCTTCGCCAACTTCATCAGGATGCCCCGAAGAGACGCAAAAGGTGGTAAGTGAAATTTTTGTTTTATTTGTTTTATGGGTATGACTGAGCTAACGTTCGATTTTCTCGTTTCAAGCTTATGTGCGGATGGGAGGATATTCCAAGTAATTGCGAACCGAAACTTCCAGACCGAATGACGAAGGGAAAAAGAGAAGCTGTCTGTGCAGATGTGAGTTACTGAGAGATCGTTTACCTCAAACACCAGATTTACTAGAACTAATGTCGTTCAGGGCCAATGGAAAGGTTGTAAATGCAACACGCCAGTAATCTTCTACGAGAGCAATATTAGCGAAGCAGAGTTTCAGGGCATTCAAGCATTCTATTCCTTGTTCAAGGAGCTTAAGGACCGACCGAAGGTTAGGAAAGCCAAAGTATCATGCCGCAACCATCCCCTATCAGCCCCGAGGAAGGATGCGAAGGAAGGAACCAGTGTAGAAGACGCGATCGATACTTGGTGTCGTGACAATGATGGCAAAGAAGTTCACTCGGAAGGGTTCTATTGGCGGTGGGGAGTTTCTCAACGGGACGTTTCCAACCGAAGCTCATTTTGGTTACGAGCAGCAAAGACATGTGACACATCCGAGCATTTCAATCGTTGGGAGTGTAAGCGAGCACTCGTTGATGGCATGAATGAATGCGACAAAGGGTCGGATATGCATGGTCTGGCAGCATCAATTGGGTGCCTTGACTACAGTATCGACCTCAGCGGGGTAACGTACGATGATATGCCTCCTTGGGCAGAAAGAGAGGATGGCCGCCGATTTCCGCCACCAGAATTTGCAGAGAAAAAGAATGGAAAGGGTCAAGGTCATGTCCCTGAGTGTGATAAGGAAAATGGGGCTAGACCTGTCGCCGACGTCGATCTCAACAAAGCAATCGACGCGTTCTGCCAAGATGGAAAAGAGATCACAGGCTATGGAAAGCATTGGGAGAATATGTTCAATTATCCTCCAAAAGGTGAGCCTCAGTCCTACAATGATGAAGGCTTAACAATGCACCTCGCCATGGGGGCGGAGACTGTTCAGAATGGCGGACCTGAGCCGTATGAAGATATGAGATGGTGCAAGTAAGTTCTTATATCAAGCCCCCACAATGCTAATGAACTCACTATCAGCAGAGACTATGATTGGAAAATGGGCAAAGACGACTGTACATATGCTCTTCGCAAGCTATACGATATATGCACCAAAGATCGATCCAAATACCTCAACGGAGGTGAATACACCTATCGATGTGTCAAGTATAAGTCATGGCCGGTAAACATGGGCAAGTCATAGAAAGGGCAATGGGATGGGATTGAACAAAATGAACTTCCGAATGTCTTGGCGAACGAGCTACTGAGGAAGTCGGAATGTGCTAGCCTGATTAGGTGCTTAGGTACGCTGCTTTTCCCTTTGGAGCCATTTGAAACCTGACTCTGGTTGGTTCAGACGATAATTAGTCTGAAATAGTGGTTAGCTTTTGAGGCTATGTTGGAGTATATTTAATTGATTCATCCTCTTTATGCTGTTAAAGCATTGCCACTTCTGCTCATGATTGTCAATCGATGGGCTGAGTTCATGCGGCGTGATTGCGGCACAGCCGCACGGACCTTGCGTGTTATGACTATCCCTCACCTCCTCGCCCTCTTTCAAAATCTCAAAGGCACAACCATGACTGTATATACAAGTTCAACTTCTCGCTCAAGCAATAGATTATTGTCATTGCCGTCGGAGCTACGACGAAACATTTACCAGTATACTTTCCCGGACCAAGTTCACCTCAGATGTCAAGATGGCATCACTCGCATATCGCGTTGTGTTCAGCCGTATGAAGATAGGCACTCCCCTCGAAACTGGAATCATGGCGGATGGGAACGGAAAAGCCATACCGAGATAAGTTGCCGCCGTGATCCAATCTTGGGGCGTCGTGTACAGTCGACGTGGGGTCCGCATTGGAAATGCGAAGAGCATGCACACATAGAGGATGAAGAGATGACCCAGGTGACCAGTCTCCTCCGCTCTTGCAAGGACATGTAAGCATCTCGCATATTTTGCTTCGCACTACATACTGATCCGCCCAGGTTCGTTGACATTGTGGATCAATTATGTGGAATCGCAGTTCTTCACATTACAGATTTGGAAACGATCGACTACATAGTACAGTGCGCTAATAACACTTCCGGTGAACTCAGAATGGCTGCACTGCTATCTAACAGAATCTCAAGACTACACATGACCCTCAGACTCCCTCTACACTTCTACCAGTCCCTTGAATCAGCGGGTGGTTCGGAAATGGAACCGGGCCCAACAGCAATAGCAAAGAAATGGCAGCAATTGGGATCTAATCTGAGCCAGATGGCACAGCTCAGAAAGTTACACCTTTGGTTAGACCACGATGATATTTGTTCGTGGTCAACACTCAACGAACACGCCATCGTTCAGCCAATTATTAGTCAACTTCGGGATTCAGGTCTAGAGATCACCCTCGCACTGCCAAATCTTCATCCGCTGCTGGAATCAGAAACTCGCCATTTTATTCGTCACCCTCCTTCAAACACCTTTCTATGTCGAAACGCGCGGCAACACGTACATGTGGCGGTTAAGGACGGTCGTCCTCAAATTGTTTATTCACGGGACTTCCCTGTTTTGCGATTCAGTCTGGAATATCACGACCAGCCAATAGACGAAGTCGAGGAAGTCGAGCGGGCGATGTGGAAAGAAGGAATTGATGTTGAACGGTGGGTAATCGAAACCACAGGGAATGGGCCGGAGTTGGATATTTGAGAGCTGCGAGATGATCGGTGTTAGAAATGTTAAGCAGAATTTTTTTGGGTTTTTTGGGAACTTGCAGTAATCTCTTGACTTGTTTGCCTTTTCGTGGTAATCAAATATTTACAAGCCTTGGGGAAGGATGTTCGCTTCAGGCCATGAAGCACTCTATAATGACGTCTTCACATTGCATTATAGTTATTTAAGAGTAGCTTAGCGTTAGTCTCTATTAGAGCCTAGTCTCTTATATTACTTTTTAAGTAGAGCTATATATTTAGAGAGATCTCTATTTAGTGCTACCTAGTCTAAAGCTTTTAACTTATTTAGAATATACTTCTAGGCAACTAGTAAGACTAATCTACTATTAGATTAGTGTTAGGTAGTAGCTAGAACTATAGTAGACCTTTTAGTAAGAGAAATCTAGTAGAATTCTATAGATTCTCTACTTAGTTAAGCCGTGTATGAAATTAAGCCGTGTATAATTCTGCTATTACGCTCATGAGTTATGCAATTGTTTAGAATTCGTCAATACTTGTACATTTGGTTCATCGAAGCATCTGGACTGATTATTCATACGAACCAGCTTTGACATCCATATCACTAGATACCTATGTGTCCGCCATCTTCAACTCCGTGAGCACGAAAAATATCAAAATGGTACACTTTGAAAGGCTGGTATTGGCTATGGCGATGAACAATGAGGGGACCGAAGCGACAAACTCAAATAGGATGGGAGTCTTCAGTGTTTCGTTCAGCCACATAGGAAACGTGGAAAACAACAACGGTGTAAATTGGGTGTAGGATCAGGAGGCGAATCAATGACAATAGAATTCATGATTCACAACCACCCTTCTTAATTTCGAGCAGCTTAATACACCTTTCATACCAAATGTCCTCTTGAAGGAAGCTTCATTATGTTTTTCCTTGGTACTCTCGCATCGCCAGTACATTTCACTGCGTTTTAAAAGCAGCACAACCATTTATCTCAACAAAGAAAAGTTCATTAGATCATGATACCAGCTTATATATATCCCCGTTCGTCAAAATCTCCCACACCTCTCCCCTCCTATCGCCCACCACACCACTAATATCCTTCCTATCATCCAGCATCTCCCACACCAACGGACTGCCCGTATACCGCCATATACTCCCATCAGCATGTTTGCTGTACAGATAATTGCCCTGGGCATGCATGGCGACACTGCCCGCATCCTCGATAGTCTGCCAGTAATACTCTTTGAGATTGAGCCACACGACTGTGCCGTCGCTTTGCAGTTTGTAGAATTCCTCGCCGCCGACGGCGATGGCGATGTTGCCGGCGTTCTGGTCCACGATGAGCCACTCGCCGTTGTTGTAGGGCCAGAAGGAGCGCACGACGTCGCCTGTGGTGAGCAGGTTCCAGAGCGTCTTGGAGTCGGTGATGGCGATTTGCTTGGAGATTTGGGCCGACGGCTGCTCGATGCTGAGCCAGGTCGTGCCCGTGCCGGACCAGCGCGATACCCAGCCGTCCTTGCGGCGGGAGTAGACGACGTCGGCGGCGGCGACAATGTCGATTACGTTCTCGGAGGCCGCGCCGATGTATTGCCAGGTTGTACCGCTACCAGACCAGCGGTATGTGCTACCATCTGTATGGCGTTGATACAAGTTGCCTCCCGAACCTGTGATTTGGACCGTGTCTTTGTTGTTGTCTACGGTGGTCCAAGTACCACCGCTGAAGCGGAGAATTTGGCCGGTCGACCGCAGTTGATACAGACCATCATTTGCTGCCATCGTGTCTGGTATCGAGGCGACTTGTATCAAGCTCTTTGTAGCTGCATTGGAATCAACACGACTCCACTTTGGTTTCTTCCAGCCGTAAATGCTGTGGATGCCCATCTTGTCATCAGGGTGCATCAATCTGATTATACCATCGAAGTAAGCAAACATGATTGCAGACTCGACGCCACTGTGACTGAGTCCGAGTGCATGTCCGATTTCATGCGTTGCGGTATAGTTGAACAAGCGGTCGTCGCTCCATTGGTAGTCCTCGTTGAATGTAACGTTGATGCTACCGGAGGCGAGTGAGACACCATCTGATACCATGGATGTATATGCATAACGAGTATCGTCTCGACCGAGAGACTCGAATCGAATGTAGATGTCAGCCATAGCATTAGACGCTGCGGGGACGATGTTCAGGGGCATATATGCCATCCACTGTGCAAATGCGGCACTGCACCCGAGTTAGTAACGTGACAATGTCAACTATTGTTTGGAGCACTCATCGCATTCAAAGGGGATGATGGTCAACGAAAAGAAGGTCACGGAAGGCGAGTACTGACCTGATAGTCGACCGCTGTCGCGCTTGCGACGTGTCGGGAGAGTAGTTGATGAAACGCCATGTCAGTGTGGTTTGTGCCCATTTAGGTCCCCAAAGCACGTATCGCTTGTGGTGTCCTGGCGGAGCTTCCGCATCTGTCTCATGATACGGCTGTTCAGTCCCACATCGAGGTCGTCCTAAGAGCTCTGTCGTCTTTTCGCTCAACACACCCGTGACTGGCTCTTTCAACACACGTTGTATCCTGCGGATCGCCTTTGGGAGATCCGTCTCAGGAATGGATGCTCCGGGCTGGAGCCAACCATACAGCCTGAAAAACTCGTTGACATGCTTGGAATGCTTCCTCGACTCTGCTTGCGCAGTGGCGGTTGGCACTGCAGGGCGGGTTGGAGAAGTACTTGGGATGAGAGAGATGGTGCTTCTTGGAGCAAAAGGGTGGCTAGAAGCGTAACACAAGGAGAGAATTCCAAGTAGGGCGAAGACTTCGAAGAGTGTCATCCTTCGCGAGCAGTCAGGTTCGTCGAAAAACCAGAACACCGATTATATGTTGCCAGGCCAGGTTTGTCGATCGCTCGTATGATTTGAATATTGCCGTTGGCATAGGGGGCCTTCTTCGGTCCATGGACCGACAACAGCGAACGTAGTGTAGGAGCGTGTGATGTTCGACCGTCGAAACCTCTTCGAGACTCTTGCAGCAGGAGCAGGCAGTTCGCGGAACAATTCTCTCGCTACCAAGTTTTACTTTCATTTCCTTGGGGTTTGTTCATCTACGGAACCGAACTGGAAGGGTAGCAAACGAGGGTTGGCCTCGCAGGCGTTATATGAGGTTATAGAGCGTCTTATATGCGCAAGGGCGGCGAGGCCATACAGATCCTCAGTTTGTACATATTTCACGAGATCCAAAAGCTCAAGAGTTCGGTCGAGTGTTGCCCGGTAGCAGATGCGTGCCCAATTTTGAGTCTACGACTGGAGAACAAACCGCGCCCAGATTGGCATAGATCTATCGTTGTCCTACTTCGTCTCCGCAGAGTCTTATTTACTTGCATGCATCGGTGGGGCCAGCTCATAATGTACTGTGGCCTATCGACCTGGTTGGTTACCATGTCGAGTCACTCTGTCGAGCGGTAGAATCGTTCCTTCGACTGGTGGAGTAGGTATGAAGTCAATCTACACGGTGTCAGGAGGCTCAATTAGCTACTGGTGCTTGGCAAGTCTTGATCATCAGCCGTGATTGCAGAGCATCGTAGATTGAAGTTTTTGCGGGGGAGGCGCCGCGAGATTGCGTGCATTTAGATGAAACTACCAAAGGCGAAGAGGCGAAGAGATGCCGAGACTTTGCGGTCGCGAACTGCTCAAAACGTGCTCATTATTAAAGACGAGGAAAGAAAGATGGTACACGCGATGTTATTCTCCGATTTGATCAGAGCCATCACTTCTGTGCGCAAAGCTCTCCTCAGATGCAGATACCTATGTGTTTCAGAAGCGATGGGATACGCAAGCCGCGTGGTGCATTCCAAATAAGAGGCTGAGCTAACTGTACGCCGTATTCGAGATAGCAGCATATTACAAGCCCAATGGTAATATACCCGGTAAATGGTCAGAGCAGGCGGTAGTGGCGTAAAAATGCTGCGTGAAAGATCTGCACATCGATTGTGACCGAGGATCTGCGATGCCCCGGCTATGCACAGGAAATCATCGCGTCACGATTATGCGGAGCCCTACTCATCGCGGAAGAGGCTGTGGAATACAAAGAGATTCGAGCAGATTATGTTGCATACCCATAATCTAGATTCGCGTTTGAGGGTGGAGGAGTGAAAGCTTGATGGCAGATGTTTTGAAGGTGTACTAAGACATCACGTAAGCCTCGCCTTATTCTCGACCATCTTTCAGCGGCCGAAATCTACCTCCCATATCCAATGCGTCGCTCTAGTACTCGCTACAAAGGACTATTCTTTACCTAATCTTTCTACTTCGCAGTTTCAATGTCCAGCTAATTTTTCCACTTCCCACTCCAGGCTTTTTTCTCCTTCTTTTTTTCCTTCTCTGCCTCTCCACTCACCCCATAAAACTTCCTCGGCCACAAATTCAATCCAATTTTCTCTCCATCACCCACAGGTAGCCCAGCATGAACTAGTCTCCTATCTCCATTCCCTTTCTCATCAATATTAACCCAAAACACCGCGTTCCCCTGTATCGGCTTGAACTTCACGCCCTGCATCTCCCCATCCAATTCCCCCCTCGCCACCTTCCCCCCATACACCTTTTCCAGATCCGTATCCTGGCTCTGATGCGACGGCTCCACCAGCGGGAAATACGTATACCCCTCTGTGCAATTGTCGCGCAGGAACACGAAGAAGGAGGCCACGCGGTTGAACAACCGCTCCGACCCGTCCGTCATAATCTGGTGCTCGGGCCAGAAATCGGTGTGTAGATCGTACTTCTGCGAGGGGAAGTAGCGGACGAGCTGCGGGACGGAGAAGGGCTCCTGCGGAAGCAGCATGCTGCCCATGAATGTGCGGGCGCGACGCAGGATGCAGTCGACGAGTGGATCGTCCATGGGGAGGGGCGCGGATTGGGACGTTCGTCCTGTGACGCGCTGGTTGCCGCCGCGGCTGCGCGAGATGAAGGATTCTGCGAACTCTGGCGAGCTACAAGGTATCAGTATGGTGCTTTGTGAGTGTAGGTTCGGGGCTGGAGGTATAGTACCCGATGTTGATTAGCTCTTCTGCTTCTTGCGTCGATGTGAAGTTGTTGATGTAGATGACCAATGGGTCGAGCGAGATAATCTCGCTCGTGTACTGATGCTTGTCGCAAGACTTCAGTAGGTCTTCCGGAACTAGATCGATATTTCCATTCGTTGCAGAGCTGCTATCTTCGGTGACGGGTAGGTAAGCTTGGAGCTGAGGTGGAATATAAGGTTGGAGTGCTGGTAGAAGCCATTGCTGCAGATGGCCAGACCAGTACACTCCAACAGCGAGCGGGAGAAATGTCATGTTGCATAGCGCGATGATTTCAAGCAGAGACTAGATGTATCGTAAGAACATTGCAGTAAGAACATATCGGGAAAGCTCACAAACTTTGACTTTGCTTTCGCTGGCGACGCTTTCGCATCTTCGCTGCGAGTGAGCGCCTTCGGGACATGGCTGAGCCTTGCCATATTCTTGCAACTTTACAGCTCACGAATGTGCAACCGGATGTGTAGAGGTCTGCCATTAGAGAAGCAATCGCGAGCCCAAAACTGTTGTCTCTTGAGCTAGACTTTAGTCGCCTGACCTTAATGCGCTCTGCTACAAATTTCGGACCACGTCGCCTTGTCCTTGCGATAGCATTGGATGGTTTGCGCAAGGTCGGAAACGTAGACCATATTTCCATATGAGATATGAGGGGTTCAAGCCGGGTGATGCAGGGCCGGGTGGTTGGCGCCAATATGCGAGTCGGTTCATCCTGGTCGGGGTATATTGGGTGTTGTATAGGGTCGCTGTCAAGTATTACGCAAGGCCAAGATTCAAGATCAATCATCACATAATGCAACAAGAGAGAAATGATGGAAAATGATCCTGTTGGAATTTTCTACCTATGTTTGAAGCTTCTGATTACGGAGACCGTCAACTACAATTGCAAAGGATCACTTCGCGTTGAGGAATCATTCAGAAGTCTTCTCAGTATAGCTCCTGCACATTCCCGAGATTCAAGTGCCCAGAGAGAAGGCTGACCTGCTGTAAAACCCATTGCCATGCAGCGACGAAACATTCCCAAAACCTAAACACCTGAACGCCCCATGTGGAATAGACGATGCCAGAGGGGAAGATGATGACTCAGTGAGATCCGATCGCCATGCTTGAGAGGTCAGAATGTCGGACAGGACAAAGTCATGATCGGAATGCCAACCTTGGAACGTTGAATGGTTTAGACTTCAGCATCTTCAGCATCCTCATCCGACTCCTCCTTGGGTTCGGCCTTGACGGAAACAGCCTTGGGCTTCTCGGAGTCTTGAGCACCATCCAGGTTAGCTTCGGCTTCGAATTCATCAAGTCTCCATTGGATGACAGTGTATGGTTGTAACTCACCCTCGTCCGTAGCAGCCTTCTTGCCACGGCCCTTCTTCTTGGGAGAACCCTCGCCATCGACATCCTGCTTCTTTGCGGCACGCTTGGCGGGAGACTTTGAAGGCGTCTCGCCGTTGCCCTTGGCAGGTGTCTTCTTTTTGGCGCTGCCCTTGACAGGAGTCTCGGGAGCGGAGCCATCGGCGGGCGGCATGAGCTTGGCCTTGAGTTTGGCCCAGGCGTTGTAGGCGGAGCGAGAGTTGGTCATGCTAGCGAATCCAGCAAGCTTGTCGTAGTCGATCTGCAAACATTAGCGATGAAAATGGAAGCCATGAAGCCGAGGCAAACTTACATCGGGAGGACCGCCTTTGACGGACTGCATGGCCCATCCAAGCAGCTGGAGTTCGCGCTCGGTGAACTTGGGACCGGGGTTGGCAGCGCCAGAAGCAGACTTCTCGGCTGCGGACATGGTGTCTGTTGGTCGAGGGATTTGGGTGGTGATGTGAGAAGTTTGAAGGAATTGGATGGCAGGCTTTCGTGAATGGTAGTAAGGAGATGAGCGAGAGATGTGGGCTGGAGAGCTGAGGCGGGCCACCTTTATATGTGCGGGCTGTGGGTCCCTAGCGCATGTCCGGAGATGAAAGTGAGGTGAAAGTGAAGTGAAAGTGAAGTGAGAATATTAAGGCGAGGTTGCAAAAATGCAGCAAAATGACAATTTTCGATTGCGTTAGATCACTTCCCCTCACCTGAAACGCAGATTTCCTTTCTCACATTTCACTAAGCCACGTGGAGAAGCTGCCAGGTGAAAAGCATCTCGAATTCTTACGTTCGTAGATTTCATCTTTCCCAGTCCACCGAATGGCATTTTGCTGCATCAGAGACAAAGAGCATAGTAAATAGTGATGGAGAGATGGATGCTCGACTATTTCGTGCTCTACTTCAAAGGTTCGAGTGAAGAGCGTGTAAACATGCGAGCATGGTCCCGCTATAACGGACACTGCTCGCCTCTTCAAGCTAGAAAAGAGAAGTAGAACACTTTGCCAAGACAGAAAGAGAGTAGTTCGATCAAAGAAGTGAGCTCTTGTGAGTGTGACCCCCATGAAGTTTTCCCAGAGTGGAGAGTGAAACTAGGATCACAATTTCACCTGCCGCTTCTTCGGGAGTTTTTATGTTCTGGAATGATGTCTTTGAAGGCACGATTGGACACAAGTGGTGTGTAGTTGCCAATTCAAATGAAAAGAACAGTCCTTCTGGTCTGAAAGGCTTGCAAGGCGGCAGACGGTCATCTCCATGCATGCATGCTGCTGTCCAAAGCTGGTTGTTCTTGTCGCGGTGGAGTATGGCAGCAAGATCAATGGGGGATCCAAGGCAATAATGAAGCTGCACCCCAGCCCAGCTGGGTCACTTGGAGAAAGCCAATACGCCTAAAAACTGTACGACGCAACGACCATTCTATTTCCAAGTGGAGAGATTTGGGTTGACTGGAGACGATGGACGTGAGGACTGACTCGATAATCCAACGATGTGAGGACTGGCGTGACTCGTGCCGCCGCTCTCCTCCAAGGAACCCCGAGACGCCGACGCCAGAGCCATGGGCCATTGAGGGGCGCGGCCTGGGAGCTAGCGACTTCTACCAACAACAACACTCCCGCGTCGAGTGCATCCAACCGAGATATCCATACCTCAAGGACAAAATGGTGGACCCCATAGACAGTGCGCTGTAAGCTCTGGCGGCCCTCCCAAACCTGGCGTTTCCTATCTAACACATGCAGCGACCTCCTGCGACGATTGAACCCCAAAGATGTCAAGCGGAACGTCGACTCGATAATCCAGCTCCAGCCGAAGCTCGAAGAAGACCTCCTCGAATCCGTCGACATACCGCTTACTGTCAAGAAATGCTCAAAGACGAAGCGAGACTTCTTATGTTGCGACTACAATCGAGACGGTGACAGTTGGCGGAGTCCCTGGAGTAATGAATTCGAGCCCCCCATCGAAGAAGGGGTCACGCCTAGCGATCGTGTCCGTAAGATGGAGGTCAAGGCGAACGAGGCTTTTGACGTTTATAGGGAGCTGTAAGTGCCCCCTGAGTGTTGTATGAGGTAGGCGGGGCAGAGTGCTGACGTGTGTAGGTACTTTGAGGGTGGCATATCGAGTGTGTATCTCTGGGACATGGACGATGGGTTTGCAGGCTGTGTCTTGCTCAAGAAAGGTACTTGACCTACAATGCTCTTACTATGTGCATGTGCTAATCTTTGCAGCCGTCAATCCCACCCCGAAGAGCTCTGGTAGCTGGGACAGCATTCATGTCTTTGATGCCCAAGACCGTGCACGAACTTCTCACTACAAGTTGACCTCCACCGTCATCCTTTCCCTGGGGACCGATTCCGAAGCGCTCGGTGGTCTGGACCTCTCAGGTAATATGGTACGCCAAGTGGAAGCTGACATGGCTGTCGAGGACGATACGTCACATGTCGCCAACATTGGCAAGATGGTCGAAGACATGGAGCTAAAGATGCGAAACCTGCTGCAGGAGGTTTACTTCGGCAAGGCAAAGGATGTTGTTGGAGATCTGCGAAGTATGGCTGATCCAGAACCCAGTGATATGAAACGGCGTGCTAACAAGCTATTAGGTATTGGACCGCTCAGCCAGACAAACAAGGACAGAGCGACGCAGAGAGAGATGATCAATAGCATGGGTCGGTAGGCAGATAGGGAATGAAAGTCAGCAGAAGGAATGAATTCACGAATCAAAACAAGCAATATAACATAGACCTTCCTGGCTTCTGGCGGCTGAACAGAGGCTCGATAGGTATAACGTAAATTCTTGCTTCAGCATCCCCTCTATAACCCTGGCTCTATCCTTTAGAGAGGCAACAGCGTCTGCGGCTATCGATGCGCCAGTTAGGCCAAACTTCCTCTTGACTGTTTCCTGGTGATTATAGCAAGTGTTTTCACAACCAACTCGCCTCGCTTTCACTCGACGTGACGCGCGTGTCAACAAACCCAACGCGCCTTCCTTGCTATGACGCGTTCACTCCCCCCGCCACATGCAACCACCCCAAACCACTCGACAGTCATCACCAGCCAGGATTGATCATATGTTTGTCGTGGACATTTGATCCTTGCTCAATCAGTTCCACCATATCTCAGCTTGAGAAAGGCTTTGTTCGCTTCACACTACTACCTTCCTTCGTCCACCATGCTAAAACGCGCACAGCTTTGCAAGCGGCCATGATGTCTCACCGTTGCTCACAAACGCCCATCAAGCGTGAGCTCAGCCCGTTGGCAGGTGATCCGGCCTTGTCTCCACCCAATCTCAGCAGCAGCTCGTTCAAACGGAGCCAAGCGCCGACACCGCCAGCATTGCCGCCAGTTGGGTTGTATCGGACAACTCTACCTACTCCGATGACTCACAAGTCAACATCGAAAACTTCACTACAGAAGAAGAGCTCCAGCAGTCCTTCCAGGCTAGTCCCGAGCCACTTCTTGCCATCGACTGCCCCGGCCCTCATGACGACGACCAGCGCATCTGAGTCTCAAGTCGAAAGCATGGCCACAGACTACAGCCTCAGCATTGCTGAACTGGTCGATGTATTCAGCGGGACTAGCAAGCAACCTTCTATTACCTCTGCTATCGCGGCCATCCAGTCAAGCGTTGAGCAGCTTGCGAAGGTCTGTGCGCAGTCTATTGATGCCGCAGACGGCGAGCGCATGATCAATGTCCTTCAGGCCTCGCAGGACGGAGACGATGAACTTCTGGGCGCACTGAAGACGTCACTTTGGAAGCCGAATGCAACACCCTTCACAAGCCATGACATGAATGAACCTCGGACCGACTTTCAGACGACCCTCAAGATTAACTCCGCTCGTGACGAAGGATACGAGGCTGGACTCGCCGCAGCCAAGGTATTGTACGAGAGGGAAATCGACAAGCGCCAAAGGGAGTCGTACCAGAACGGCTTCAAGTGTGGTATCGAGTTGGCGCGGAAGGTGCAGACTGCACACAAGGTGGCAGACGGTGGCGTGAAGCAGAAGTAGCATGATACTAATGCTCAATAATTACTTGGGGATGGGCAGACAGAATGATTTGGAAGGACGGGCAGATAGTGAAGCAAGGTGATGGAGATATGGAGGCGCCATTTGAGGAGAGAATGGCAAATGGGTGAGGCTATTTCCTTCGAGAGTCTTTTTTTCCAGATTGAACTCTTTTGATGGTTATGGAAATGCCAGAGCAGGATGACAGTTCGTCCTGTAATAGGATACCCTGGGATAGATTGGGACCAGCCATGGTGGGAAGTAGCGGGATTTCGTTGGGCTGCCACTGGTGGCCAATACTCTAGCGATTAGTGAATGCCAATAGATGCTGGACAACATATGCTCTTCTTCGTGAATGCTTCGCGTTGGCTTGTGTGTCGCGCGCTGTGGAGCAATCTTTGTAGTATTTCCTAGATGTTTGTTACAGAGACCATCTGAAGGCGGTGACGTGAAGTGCGGAACTAGTGCGCCCTTGCCGCAGCTGGGGTACTCTTATTGTACGCCTGGCGCTCGGACCACTATTCGCAGTTCGCGACTCCCCAACGCGCATCAGTCCCAGAACTTCCACCAGCAACCCGACCCTCAACCACCGACCCCATCTGCATCCCCCGTCGCAGACAGCGGCAGCAGGCTCGCCTGAATCGTCTGCCATGGCGCCCCTCGAGACTGCCGCCGCAGTGGACGACTCCGCGACGGGCGACACCTTCACGCTCATCAAGCAGCAGATTGAGCTCGACTTCAGCTTTGCGCCGCGCCAAGTCAAAGGCAGGACCACCCTGGATATCCAGCCAGACCAGGCAAAGCTGCGCGAGGTGGTGCTCAACTGCCGCCAGCTCAAGCCCACCAGCATCAAGGTCGAGGGTGAACGGGCCGCTTTCTCCTACTCGAACCTGCACGAGCGCTTGACGCTGAACCCCGCCCTGGGTATGGAACAGTACCACTTTGCAAAGGAGCGCATAGCACGACATGTGGTGGACAAGGACGACGAGCTCGTCATCTACATGCCAGAGAAAGTCAAGGTCCGCACCGTCAAGCCCGCAGAAGGGGGCATGGCCGACGACGCCCAGGGCTACGCAACTCTCAAGCTGGAGATCGAGTACGAACTGGACGACTTCCGCGATGCGCTACACTTTGTCGGAGTCGAGGACGGAGACGCTCGCTTCCCCCACGCCTACACCCGCAACTCACCCTTTGCTGGGACAGCGTCCTGCTTGTTTCCTTGCATAGACGACGGCGAGACACGAGCCCTCTTTGAGGTCTCTATCCGATATCCACGCACACTGGGCGATGCGCTGAGCAAACCTCCGCTCCAGGGCACAAATGCGACAACCACGGCAAATGGCGTTGAAAAGGCCGACAGTGTAATGCTAGACGCAGACGATGATGGACGGGACTTGTCTGAAGAGGAGAAAGCAATGGAGATGTCCGTCATTTGCTCTGGCACTTTGACAGATGATGTCAGCACCCCCTTCATCTTGATGTGGTTGTCTTCTAACCTTTCCTAGATCTCTGATGTTGCCGACTCCACCCGCAAAACCGCAAGTTTCAGCTGCGACACTCCGATTCTTCCTCAGCATATTGGCTTCGTCATCGGCCCCTTCGAACACGTCGACCTCTCTGAATACCGTGACATTGCTGACGACGAGCGATTGGGTGAGAATGCCATCAAAGTCCACGCCTTCTGCCTCCCTGGCAAGGAAGACGAGGTGCGCAATAGCGCCATGATGCTGGCCAGAGCCCTGGATGCTTTTACGGAGCGTTTCCAGAGTTATGCCTTTGGCAACTCCTACAAACTCGCCTTCGTGGACGACCTCATATGCGACACTACCCACTCCGCTTCCTTTTCCATTTGCAGCTCGCGCCTGCTGTTTCCTGAAACTGTGTGGGAACCGCTCGAGCATACAACTAGAGTCTTGGTGCACGCCGTTGCAAGTCAGTGGATAGGCGTAGACGTCGTGGCTCACAACCCGGAAGATTACTGGATTATTGTAGGTGGCTCGTGGTTCATGGCAGAATTATATCTTCGAGAGCTTTTTGGTCGAAACGACTGGCGATTTCGACAAAAGATCATGGTGGACAAAGTTGTCAAGATGGACAACAAGCGGCCGTCCCTGCAGCAACTCGGCGAATTTTTACAACTGGATCCAGGCCAACAGGAGTTCATGGAACTCAAGTCACTTATGGTACTCTCCATCCTCCACAATCGTCTCTTGAAACAAAGCGGCAAAAACGGGGTTGATAGATGCCTCTACCGTATGCTATTTAACGCCCGACAAGGCAAATACAGCAACGGCGCCATCGCTACTGATGACTTTTTCGAAATCTGTGAAAAGGTTGGCCATCAAAAGCTCGAGTCTTTCTGGAATCAGTGGGTCATGAGTTCTGGGTGTCCGGAATTCGAATGCACCCCAAATTTCAACAAGAAGAAACAGGTCGTCTCAATGATCATCAGGCAAACACAGGGTGGCGATGCTGGCGTGGCCAGGGAGAGCACGACTCTTTCTTCTGAGGACTTCATGCGGGAGGCCAAGGAAAGGAACCACAACTTTCGACCAACGTCCGACAAGCCAGTGTTTGTAGGCCCGATGACTATTAGGATCCACGAGGCCGATGGAACACCGTACGAACACATTGTTGACATAAATTCGAACAATGTAAAGGTCGAAATTCCTTACAACACGAAATATAAGCGACTGAAAAGGAACCGTCTCAACAAGGAGCGCATCGCGGCCGCAGCGGGGCTGGATGCAGCAGGCGAGGCGCAGGAAGACGTCACCTTCTATATGCTTGGTGATCTATTTGCAACCCCAGAGGAGCAAGCTGAGTGGCGGCTAACCGATTGGTCTCCGGAAGACGAGACGAAGATGGAGCAAGAAGCGTACGAATGGATCCGAGTTGATGCCGATTTTGAATGGATAGCAAGCGTCCGCATCGCCGATATGCCATCGTATATGTACGTCTCGCAGCTTCAGCAGGACAAGGATGTCGTTGCTCAGGCAGAGTCGATACAATATCTCGGCGGCAAGGAGGGTCATAGATTGATCTCTACCTTCTTGATAAAGACATTGATGGACAGTCGATATTTTCACGGTATACGGACAATGGCAGCTGAGGTCATGGCGCAGAGTGCGAAGAAGAATACGGGTTGGATTGGCCTGTTCCACCTCAAGAAGGCCTTCCAGGAACTGTACTGCTTACCCAATTCACCCATGACGCGCGCGAACGACTTCTCTGATCGGAGCTCATACCTCATCCAGTGCGCCATTCCGAAAGCCATCGCCAAGATCAAAGACGAAAATAATGGCAAGGCGCCCATGGAAGCAAAGCGTTTCTTGCTCGATTTGGTGCGGTATAACAACAACCGTGGCAATGACTACAGCGACGACCATTACATCTCCACTCTAATGCGATGCCTGGCAGACTGTCTCGCATCGCCAACAACATCATTTATGGATGTTGACCAAACAGCAATAGAGAATGAATGGGACTTCTCCGAGAAAGCTCTCGGGGAGCTCACACGCCACCAACGGCTTGATGAATGGATACCGACATACCAGAATATCTACACCACTACAGCGCTTGATTGCACAATGAAGTTGATTTTCAACCACGTCACACCGTTCAGACCGACCGAGTTTCTGCAATATTCTCAGCTTGGCAACGCGGATAATGTGCGTCTGAAAGCCTGGGACTGTCTTATCCGCCTAGGTACAATCCAGAAAGATACGGTGTTGCGGTTCTTGATCCATGAAATCACCACGGATCCTTCGCCGTATTTTCGGAATCAGCTTCTCCAGATCTTTGGCGTCGCTGTCGGACAGATTGCCACTGGCACCGTCTATTCGCCTGAGAAGCTTGCAGAGACCTCGGCGAATTCCTTAGTTCTGGAAAACGACAACAATAACCAAGAAAGAGTAAATTTACTTTCCCGCAAGAACCTCCACGGAGCTCTCAAGGGGTTGAAGAACGATGTCCAAGGGAACCTGACGCTTCGAGTAGCAATGGAGGATGCTCTCCGATCGAAAACTCTCTCCATTAGTGATATGTCTGAGCTTCTGGACTTCTGCGACATGGTCTATGATGAACAGCAGCAGAATAAGATGCCCGTAGTACTACGTTATCCACGATATTGGAAAGTGGAGCATCTTGGAAAGGGAAAGCTAGTCTTTACAAAGACGAGGATTAGGACTCAAGCACTACGGCCCCTTCCGAAAGCCCCTGCTCAGCCTGCGAGAGAAGCGCCTGCTCCGCGTCAGCAACCACCACCACCACCGCCTCCAGCTCCTCTTCCTAAGCTCTCGCTCAAGATCGGTGCGGGTAGACCGAAGCCTACTGCTACGTCTCCATTACCTCCTGCGGAGTCTACATCAGCAAAGCCTAACGTCCAGCCCTCTGTCTTTGTACCAAACCTACAACGTTCGCCTTCGCCCATAACCGCAGTATCCAAGTCTGCGCCTGTGGCTCCACCTGAAGACGTCAAGACAGAAACTCGCGAGTCGACTCCGGATATTCCTCTGATGCCGGCAGCGGCACGGGCGAAGAAATCAGCAACGCCTGCGCCGGTCGTACCAGCACCCATCCCCCAACCAGTCGTTGCTTCTCCCGCCCCTGTAGTTCCTGCAGCAGCTCCCGCGGCTCGAAATCGACCTACACCCGTCAACGTTCCTTCCATTGCGACACCGCCTGCCATCGCCTCACCGATCCCTCTCCCCGCGCCCAAGCTGAAAATCAGGACTAAGACGACTGGCGGTCCAGCAACCTCATCCTCACGCCCCGCAAGCGCAGCCCCCTCCCCGCGCCCCAGCGTCCCTCCACCATCATCCCGCCCAACACCCACAGCCTCCTCGGCAGCGCCTAGGCAGCCCAAGTCCAAGAAATCGCGCATCGTCAAGCTTGCCCTTGCCCCGGCGATCCTGTCTCGCTTCCCCAGCGACGCGAGTAAGAAGCGCAAGTTGCAGGTGCGAGACGACGAGAGGCCGTTCAAGAGGCCAAGCTTGGAGCCGAGCGGTGTGGTGAATGGGGGGCTTGTTAGTGTGGAGAGGCATGGGGGGGATCGGAGGAGGTTGGTGGTTAAGATAAGGGTTGGCGTGGGCAGGGTGCCTGTTGAGTGAATGGGTGGATGAATGAGGAGGGTGTGTGCGTGTGTCCGCGCTGTGGGAGGGAGTGAAAAAGTCAATGAGAGGCTGCTATGTGTGTGTGTGTGTGCATTTCCCAGGCGTTTTCTCCTTTCCTTTTCTTTCCATTTTCCTCGTCATGCTCGCTCGAGATACACCGAGTACGACGGACCCACCGATTTTCCCTTTCTCCTTCCTCCGTTCTTTCATTATTTCTGTATATTACTTTCATCACTAGACCACTGTCAGGTCACATCCAGTCAGGTTAGGTCACCAGGGACATGGATGGGGTTTCCTTTCCTTCGTATTCAAAAATGCCCGCGGCATCGGGCCAGGTACTACGGGGTTTGAGCATTCTAGCGATGGCGTTTTGGGTGCATGAAGTTGGCGTTGGCGTTGGCGTGGGGAGGGGGGTGTGGAGAAGGGGTGTGAGAAAGGGTATATTACTTGGCTGTAGCTGTGGCTGTAGCTGGAGATGTAGTTGGAGCTTGAATGAGAAGACGAGCAGCTGAATACCCACCTATCTACGTGCCTAAATTCGGATAATGGGAGTGAGATGAGTGGGTTGACAGGCTGCTGTGTTCTATTTGCTATGTGGTACTCGTAGTGTAAAGTGTAAAGTGTGAAGTGTGAAGTGTGAAGTGTGAAGTGTGAAGTGTGAAGTGTGAAGTGTGAAGTGTGAAGTGTGAAGTGTGAAGTGTAAAGTGTGAATTGATGGCGAATGCAGAGAAGGGATGTACAAACAACAGGACGAAATGGAGCAAAGCAGTTGTGGGTTGCATGTATAATCCAACTCCACGCTGTACAGTGGTATTTGACGTCTCAGTCACTCACTCAGTCACTCACTCACCCAGACCAAAGTTCAATCATAGCACGAAGTAATAATTCGCAAACCATACATTTTCCCCATCGCAAACTCCCCGGCGAACTATCGGCGCTACGAAATGCCCTCGCGCCACAACACCACAATGTGCGCAGAATAAGTATTCATACAAAGAGCCGCGACCTCCTCTGACTGACGCATATACGGGCCCGATTCGGATTGGTTCAAACATTCTAAAGTACTAAATACATGGGAAGAGGGTATCATATTTTGAAAGTAAAAAAGGAGACCGAAGTCAAGGCAGTGTTAAGAAGTTGGGAAAAAGGCTATACTGGTGCTGGGCGGTAGCTTATAGACACCAACGCGGTGGAAGGAAGATGTGCAGGTGAAGCGGACATGATAGACATATTCCCATCGAAAAGATGGTAGCATGACCCGGTCTTTGGGAACAATCTCATCAGAACGACTGATTGGTAGTCTTTGGGGGAGGCGTCAGAATCCAGTTAGAGGTGAACCGCCGCACTCTCTCCGTGAAGAAATTGGTGGCATTTGCGGGTGGGTCTGTAATCATTTCGTCAACCACATTATCCTCCAAGTCCCACGCGTGCCCTTTCCCTTTCTAATGGACTATTGAACTTGACGATTAATAAATGAAGTGACTAAAGAAAAGTGATAAGTGGTTCCTTACCATGGGGTGGCGTGAAGCTGACTGGCTCTGAAGGGTTGATCAAGTCCAGGACTGAGTCATTTGCGGAATGAAATGTAGAATGGTGACCAATCGAAGTGGTGGCGCCCGATTCGCTGACTGGTTCAGTGGTCGCAGCATCCTGGTTGACTGAACTAGTCGTGGAGAGGTCTTCAGCTTGCTCAGTGTGTTTAAGGTGGACGGCCGAATCGTCGTCGCTCGAGGCCCCTGGAGTTGGTGAGGCCGGGGTGACAGTAACATTATCTCCAATCACATTTTCCAGTTCTTCTCCATCATCGTCGTCCTCGTCGTCCTCATAATATGGCTTGGCTCGCTCAATTGTGTCGTTGCATTTGAGGCATGTGACGTCGACATTCCATTTTCGGTGGTTCTTTGACTTACGCAAGTCGGTGACAGTCAGTGCAGTCTTGCCAGACCGCAATGTGCGAATTGTAGCAGTGAAACTTTGCCTCGTAGAGCTGTTTGAAGAACTCGCGTCTTTTATGGCCTCATCTTGGAGACAACGAGCGTGTAGCCATGTCTTACACGAAGGACAATACACGAGATCTTCGTCTGGATTGCGGGGTGCTTTGTCAATGCAATGAGTCGGGAGTTTCTAGAGATGGTCAGTTAGCAATGATATGGAAAGCTAGAGACAAGTGTTGCATCAACATACACTGAATCGTTTTGACTTTGAAAGAGTGACGTCAAGGCTCTGGCGCCAGAAGAGTTGGTCTTGGTACGGGCTGTCCTCGTCGTCATCTTCATCAGCCCAGTGGATGACGTCTGCTACGTGCTGGACACTCTTTGCGTCAACCACATCGATGTGGTTGCTTGCTACTAGCTCACATGCACCATGGTGGGGTTGGCGGCCTCCAGGAAGGTCTTCGGGTCGATACATCCATGCAACGCGGAGGAAGACGTGGGCGGAGTCTGCCCCGCGCACTTCTAGGACTTTCGCGACCCAATCTTTGACTTCGGTTGTGAATGTTCCAGCATCCAGGGCGTGTTTGATAAAAACATATTGATTCAATTCGAACTGTTCCGCCTCAACTGCAGATTGTCATTAACAATGTCGACCAGAGGAGGAGCTAGACATACTGGTGAATCGCCGGTACTTGTCCAAACGGGCCCATACGTCAGCGGGCTCGACTTGGTAGAGGACGCTGCTGAGATCTGACTCTTTGATGGGATTCCTCTGTGAGAAGGTTGACTCTGGTAAGGCATCGACGGCGCCCTTTGCAGTCTTCCTCTTTTTATTTGCGGGTGTAGAGCGATTGAGCGCGGCAGGCTTGACGGTCCTAACAACAAAGCTGTCAAAGGTCCTGTCATCTACGATTGCATCCCAATCGGCTTTGCGCTTGGAATTTGCCTTGGTTTCGGATTGGGTTGGGGTGATGTTGGGTTTGGCTATGCGCGCCATGCTGGACTGGGGTCGAGGTGAACTTCGAGGTGGATCTAGAGCAGGCGGTTGATTGCGATCGCGTTGTGACTCGGACGTAAAGATTGCTGACCGACCATGAGTATTGGTGGTTGTCGTGGTGGTGGGGAGCAGAAAGAGCTGGCAGGCACGACGCGTCCTGAGCACTTCACGCGTCGGCAGCTGCGGGAGAGGAGCTTGGGCCGCTTTGGGGCTCTCGCTCGACAGCGACCATTCGACACGCCGGTTTCTTGCAGCTGGAGCCAGAGGATCGAGTCTGGAGTGGCTTCAACACGACTGGCCCGCCATTGTTTGGGTCATTTCCACTGGTACCCTCTGGGAGCAGCCGCCGCCATCGTGGGAATGGCACGCAGAGCCTAATCGTATGCTCAATTTCCGATGGCGCCGTAATCATTGATGTTTTGTTTCCGTGTCCCGGTTAGCGTAGTGGCTACTCGCAGACATGTTATTGATTGCACATGTGTGTCGACTGAGGTAGCAAAGCGTGCCTGGTTCACATCCGAATCCGAATACCGTGCCCTATATGTAGTATTATTACTACTCGTACTAAGCATGTAGCATCCTCAGACGCTGCTGCATCAGCTGCAAGGGTTTGCGGGTACAGCGACGAGGGTTCCCCAGACCACCAGGCCCGTCTTGTTGCACCTCCGTCGTCGGTCAATACTGCCAAGGCACACAGCCTCTTTTCCCAAACATCATCAATATCCAGAAGAGGCGTAGATGGAGCCGGCAGGCCGCGAGCGGGCAGCCACGGCCGCTTTGGACTAGCACTGGGTTGCTGGATGCACTTGTATACGACGGGCCAATGAGTAAGCTCGACGCCAGGACATCAGGGTCTGCAAGAGGAAGCTGGCAACCGTCGGACCATGTGTACGAGAAGGCCTGCTGCAGGAAGGCTGCGTGTTGTCGCGGCCTTGCGCAGGTACAGCAGCCGTCTCCACACCGTGTTGTTTGAAGCTCGTCACCCTCTGCCAGCGTGACTAAAAGCAAGCCAAAAGCAGAATGCATGCCAGCTGCACCTCTTGCAGCGCCAGGGCTCCGTCGCTTGGGACCGTACATGGGCCGCGTGCAGCGTCGTCATAGGGCCGTGGATCCCTGCCCGCGCGCCCAGATAATTCCTCTCCAGGCTTACTACTAGACTACGACTCCTCCACTGTGGGCCTCTGCGCATATACGTAGCACGCACTCCTTTTCTACCGTGGTCCCTCGCCCTCGCCGTCTTCTCGTCAACCTCCCTCCCACGCCCGCCCTCTCCCTCCTGCTCTGCGCCAGCACTCCCTCCATTCGTTACCGAAATAGCCGTACTAGTGCCTCGTATCCTCACCACCATCCCCGTGCTCCTGTGGCGTGCGCGGCTGGTCAACTATCATACACCACGCGTGGACTGCGCTTGCTTCGTGCCTCCTCAGGAAAGAGCGCCCTCCCGCGCATACCTTGGGCCAATCGCCTGTAGCTACCATGGGTCGTCCAAATAGAGGTAAATAATGCGCCCACCGTCCTCCATGTCTTACCTCCCTCGCTTGCTTGTCCCGTTTGTTGCTTTTTGATACACCTTTGACTAATGCTGCGCTCCGTTCGCTCTTCCACAGTCCTCTCTTTTATGTCGCAATGGGGCGGCAACAACCACAACCACAACCACCTCCAGAAGTCGCCTGGCCCTTCACCAGGCCCTGCCTCACCTTCGCCCCAGCAACCCTCCTCGAACACGTACACGCAGTCGGCTACCGCGCTGGACCACTATAACCACGAGCGCTCTCCGTCGCAGGCTACCCAGTACGCCCAGCCCGACTCGCGACCCTCGTCACGCCCAATGTCCATGATCCAGACGTACCAGCCTCCAGTCATGGAGGTTGGGCGTGACACTCTCCCCGAGCTCCAGCGCATCTTCACCTTTTTGAACAGTCACTCGAACAAACTGTATCAGGAGGGATATTTCCTCAAGTTCCATGATACAGACACCCGTACGTGAAAGCAGGCGCACATGGGTTCTTTGGTAGTACTGACGTCAACGTAGGCGGTCGGCCCGCACCAGATCGCAAGTGGCAAGAGTACTTTGTGCAGCTCGTAGGCACTATCCTCTCGTTCTGGGATGCGAGTGAGCTTGATGTTGCTGGTGGCGATGCTGAGGTCTTGCCGACCTTCATCAATCTCACGGATGCTGCCATCCACATGGTACGTCTACCATGACCCCGAACGCCGGGCCTTGGACACAGACCCTGACTCGAGTGCAGATCCCCTCCATGACCCTGAAGGACGGCAAGAAGCTCGACAATATCCTCAGTGTCTCGACCGCCGCGAGCAACAAATACCTCTTCCACTTCGATTCGTACCATGCCCTCACGCAATGGACCGCCGGCATCCGCCTGGCCATGTTCGAGCATTCGAGTCTACAGGAAGCCTACACCGGATCATTGATCGCAGGCAAAGGAAAAACCTTGAACAATATCCGCGCAGTTTTGGATCGACAATGTGCTGTTTACGAAGATTGGGTTCGCGTTCGATTTGGCGCAGGTACACCGTGGCGCCGTTGCTGGTGCGTCGTGTCTCCACCCGACCAGAAAGAGTATGCGCGGCTGCAAAAGTCTCAGAAAAAGTCGAACATCTACGACCGATCCTCAACGCAACTCAAAGGCGATATCAAATTCTACGACACAAAGAAGATTACCAAGAAGACCAGGCCTATTGCAACAGTCAAGGATGCCTACTCGTGTTACGCCATATATCCACAGTCGAAGCCCCTAATCGACCAATCGACATTGGTAAAGATTGAGGGCAAGATTACCGTCCATTCGAAGCCAGAAACCACAACCGAGGGATTTGTGTTTGTAATGCCAGAGGCCCGCCCTGCAATAAGTGGCTTTGAGATCATGCTCCAATATCTTTTCCCGGTCTTCGACACGTTCTGCCTTTATGGTCGACCTAAGAAGTTGATCGCAGATGTTCTGGATGCCCGCGGTCTGATGTTCGCTATGCCTTCAGACAGGCGCTACGGTTATCTCGAGATGTGGGATGTAGTGGGATTGATCAACACCAACGGCAGTTCGACTTGGTCGGAGCGCCAATGGAGGAAGCAGCTTAAGGATTTGACTTCAATACGCATGTCAGCAGGCCCGGATACGGATTCCGTATACAGTCGGGCGAGTCGAAGAAACACCATGAGCCGAGCTGGCGTGAACCCTTCGCGCGGCAATTTGAGGTTCGAAGATCGTGCATCAGTCCGCTCCAATCCCTCGACCCGCCAGGTTTCGCCGGCAAGACAGGTCCAGGCCGAACAGGAATTGCAGGCACCGCGTCGCGTCGGAACAGCACCAGTACCAGGCCCATTCGCAACTCCACGGCATCAAAGATCGGTCTCTGAACAAGTCAATGGCTACAACAAATACCAGCCTACTCCTTCGAGACTCAACCACGGTCAGGCAGTGTATGAGGATGATCGTGCGCCGACACCACCAGCGCACCGCCAGTTTAACGGCGCTTCTCAGTACGGGGCTATGCAGCATCAAGACATATCTGACAGCGATGAAAGTCCAATTCACGATCCCCAAAATCTGCCAGATCTTCCGGTTGACCCAGCCGCCCCTCCAAAAGGATACGTAGACCTTCCCCCGAATTTCGCGCATGCCGCAAATCAACGCCCACCTGTCCGGCCCACAGTGCCTACGATGAAGCCTAATCCTGCTGTGGATTCTGCCACGCTTCATCAAATGGCCGATGCAACAAATACTCCACTCGCTAGCATAGCCGCTGCGGGTGCAGCGGCCGCATGGAAGAGCAATGAAAGCATACAGAGCAGAAGAAGCGGCGAGTATAACGGCCATGGTCACAACGGACAGCCAATGTACTTGAACGCTGAGATGCGACCTCCTCCAACCAGCCAGCATTCGGGCAACCGCCTGTCCACTATCCCTGCTTCACCATACACAGAGCATAAGGAATTTGTGGAACAATATCCAGCATATCAACCAGCGGGTCCACCTGTTCCAGAACATAGTGAGTTGCCATATGCCTCGCAGAGTCAAGAACTCCCATTTCGCCCGCGTCCTGGTAGCGGTAGCCAAATTTCCCGAAAACCAGTCCCAGGTCGGTCCCCTTTACCCTCACAAGAGGCAGATAACCACTCGACCAGTAACTCAAGTCTTGGTAGTTTACGAAATGAAATAATCGATCCTGATGCTCTCGACACTTTGAACAATACCGATACAGGATTGTTGCGGCAACAGAGTAAATCAAGCAGCCGTTATACCGATGATGCTGCGTCCACATCCACGCCAGACTATGCTAGTGTAGCAAGTGAGGAGATCCAACCCCGCAAGCTCCCGGACAGGCGCGAGGACAGACCCCGGAGCGGGATTCTGCGAACGATTGGAGATCCGAACTACAAAGCTAAAGCAGACCCAAATGAGGCTGGTCAAGCAAATCACGACTTACCTACCATCGACTTTGGACCCACATACGCCTTGGGTTTCAACGAAAAACGTCCAGGGACTAGCGGAACCATGACACAGATGCTTCACGACGACAGTGCTGGGAAATCGAGAGAGGATCTCGTATCCACCCCGACCGAGCAGCAACGGCAGCCGTACTCTTCAGGGAGGACTACACCGAATACAGCTCTGCATATGCGGACAGGCTCTGCTTCTCCACAGGTCTCTGACACACGCAGCGTTGCATGGCAGCCTGGGATGTCATCACCATCACAGCAGGTCGACAAGCAGAAGATTGATGCCGAAGAATGGGTAATGCGTCGTGCTTCTCAGCAATCGCAAACCTTGCTGTATACGCATAATAGGACAGCCTCAAAGACTCCTCCACCATTTGGACGCAACCAATCCGGTGACTGGACCCATCTTCAACGCACTCCGGAGGGTTCTCCTGGACCGGCCCGTCCACCAAGCAGGCCGCTAAGCCGACCTCATTCGAGAGGCTCTGAATTTTTACTTGATCAGCGACCAACATCTCTATCAGCACGAGAACAGGAAAATGTAGCTCGTATCACCGGTACACCGCTTTTGGATATGTCCCAGTCGAAGAAGCTGCAAAAACAGTCTCCACAGGGGTTGACTGGATACATTGACTATCGAGAAAGGGAAAAGGCAGCAGCCAAAGCTAGTCGTCAAGGTCATTCCTCAGCTATGCAGAGTGAGATCGACAGGCGTACGCTTCAGGTCCAGCAACGGCAAATGATGGAAGCCCAGCAGCGACAAATGCAGATGTTGGAATTGCAACAACAGCAGATGAACCAACAAATGAATCAGCAGATGATGATGGCGCAGAGCACCTACGCTCCAAGCATGATGGGTACCCCGAGCGTACTGGGCACTCCTAGCGGCATGGCAGCACCCAGCGTGATGGGCATGTCCACCAGTCCCGGAACTCCACATGGCATGATAGGCATGGCATACTCGTCGCCCAACCAGATGCCGCAGATGTACCAGCAACAACAACAACAGCAGCAGCAATACTTCCCCCAACAGCCCGCCTCGCCTGGTATGCACATACCTGGTGCCTGGAACTCGCCGCGCCCTCAATCCCAGCAAGGGCAGTACTTCCCGCAGCAGCCTACAACACCGCAAGCGTACGGCGCGTCGTTTGATCAGGCCCAGGCTCAGGCCCAGGCGCGGTATTCGCAGCAAGGACAGTATCGACGGTGATTGGAAAAAGTGAATATTTCAAAAGAGAGCATAGGACACGATTATGAATTATGAAACTGGACATGAATAACTATGGGGAATGGCAATTACATAAGTGGGGTGTTTTCTTCGTCTTGCATGTTTACATACATATTTTGAGGGAAGACATGGTGGACGTCCACATTTTGTCCCTTCCCTTTCCTCTTCTTCTTCGTGTTCTTCTTTCCTCTCTATTATATGTACATTCATCTTCTCGTTTCCTCATTTTCTCGTCTTGGCTCGAGATTACTTACGTCTACAGCATTTCCCCCGTGTACAGTTCTCTGGGGGAAAAACTTGAATACTCGCATTGGGACAAGGATTGGAGTTTGTACATTTCCTGCTTCCTGCATTACACATACCGCATACCGCATACATACTTATCAGCGTTTGGATCTGGGGCATGAGTTCCCTTCCCTGTTCTTTTCTGGCATTTTGAGGTTTTGGCATTGTGTACCTAGGTGCATTACCGGTGCGTGCGAAGCTGGGCGGAATTGATTGTTTGTTTGTGGTGTATATGATATGAGATATGTGTGACTTGCTGTGTTTGCACGTGTCTTGATGTGGGATGTTAGATCTCCTAAGTGATGTGTAAGTGAGTCTGTGTGTATGAATGAGGATAGGTGATGTGTAGCATGTCTTGTGCTTGAAGATATGACTGGTTAGCCTTTGGGAAGAGGAATCCTATCATCAAGATCAGGAGTCGAGGTTCCAGTCGTAGTGTAGGCCACGGCCGCTTGGTTTCCGTCTGCCCGTCCGTTCGTCTCACATAAACGTTCAAAGATCACGTAGAGGATAAAACCAGTTCAAATATGTATGAGAGCAGTGGAACACTCTGTCCCAACACGGCATTACTTCGCATTACAAGTTAACTATACTGATGTTGCCCACAGGGCCGCACACAATTATTATCCCTCCAATCTGATCCCATGCGCCAAGAAATCCCTTTTTGAAAAACCACCAAGAATGCAAGACAGAAAGAGAGGCTCGCGAAGCCTCGGGTAAAAGAGCGAGAAGCCCCAAGTGGGTATCGTACGTGAAGTGGAACAAGGAATGGTAACGTGTCCAAGGCGCTATGCATGAATGAGAGGAAATGCAGAAAATTTTGGCAAAGTGGAAAGGTAGATGAAGGGGGAGGCGGGATCAGATCGAGGGTAGACGGATGCATGAAGGAGATGCTGGGCCTCGATGTTACAAGAGGGTAGCGAATCCTAGGAAGATGCTTCCGAAGACGGCGGCGACGCTCAGGCCGAGTCCAGGCACGAACGAGACGGGTGCTGCTCCGCCGGCTGGAGTGCTGCTCGCGGTGGAGCCGCCGAATCCAGTGACGGGGATGTCTTTGGTGGCAGAGGCGGTTGGTGCCACGGTGGAGGCCATGGAGGAGGAGAGGGAGGCGTTGCCTTTATAGGGTTCCTGGGCACCGCAGGGATGGTCGGCTCTGTTGAAACAATGTCAGTTGTGTTTCTGGCACCTAGGACAGGGATGATCAACGTACCGGCAACTGTCAGCGCAAGTGTTGTCGCCGTTGCAGCCAGTGACACACTGGTTACCCCATTCCTGGCAAATGTAGAAAGGCAGAGTTTGGCTGTATTGCGTGATGTTTGGCGAAACATTGTTTTCACAGACGCAACTGTAGGTGAGGGTATCCGGGTCGCATTCGTTGTCGATGGTGGTCATGGAGGTGACACCAGGCTGTTGGAGGCAGATGAGTGGGCACTGGGCCCGGTTCTGATCACACCAGAATTCTAGCACATGTTAGTAACGAAATGATCGGACGGTAATTACTAATGATCAACTCACGCCTATCGGCACCAGAGACGCTGTCAGGGTCGATTCTGTAGGGGTAGTCGTTCTGGACATTGCTTTGGGCAGCGCAGAGGCCGGCGAGGGCAACGACGCCGAGAGCAGAGGTAAAGCGCATGTTGGCGATTTGGGTGATGTGTGATGGTGTTGAGAAGGATGAGGTAGAACTATTATGAACACATGAGCTTGAGCCCTGACAACACAAAGTCCGACGCTGTGTCTAGGGCGGTTGGAATGCACTTACAAGTCTCGGGAAAGGCGAACCAGATACTCCGCAAAGTCGAAGTAAAGGAGCAATACAAAAAGGCAGACGTCAGCGACAGACAGAAATCAGCAAGCAAGAAGAGATGAGAACTGTTGCAGACTGGCACAGTTGAACAGCGAATGTGAGCGTGAGGGAGGCTGGACGGGAGAGAGCGGCAGTGGATATATAAAGGGAGGGATGAGCACACGGGAGGCTTGCCAAACTAGTGGAGAAGGAGAAGGCCGCGGGTCCATGCTCCCCACCCGTGCGTCGTCTACTCTCCGCCGCGGCTCTTGGGGGCGGGATTTTAACCGACCGCAGTGGCCAGGCCAATGGCGGGACGGCTCAGGAGATGCATGTCGCAGCAGAGGCCGTGGTGGTGCGGTGGACGCATCGGGTTGCGAGGCAGAGATGCGTCCTTGGTGGGTGGGACACGAAACGAGCAATGAATGTTTTCCCAAAGCGCAGACAAGCTCACTGGTGGCTGCAGGGATGACATTCACCGCCCGCAGCCATTGGCCACTCGTAGGCCCGCATTCTGCCAGGCGATATAAGGGTCCGGCCATCCCAAGCTCCATGTGCGCATCATTCGGCAGCGATGCCAACGCTCAGCGCAACGGAAAAACGCCGCCGGACGCTTCTTCGCCCATCCTCTCTACTGCATTACCCACTGGCTCCTCTGCCCGCATGCGCCGTCGTGTCCTCTGCAGCTCTCAAACTCGACGTCTATCTATACCCCTCACTTCCCAACCCTTTGCTCAACGAGACCAGCCCGGCCTGCTTGTTTGACGCGCCACCCGCCCAGCCCGCTACTGTAAATGGATGGAGCCGGCGAGCTCTGAATCCGTCAACCACCTTTGCCCATCGCCTGCCCGTGATGGTCCAAAAACCGCCACTGCTCGGCCAGAGCGCAGCAGCGTCGTCCCGCCCTACTGGCAGAGGCACGAGCGCAACACCAGCCGTCTGAGCTCCTACTCGGTCGACCTCTCGCAGCCTACCCCCATCAGCCTCGAGGACCACACCCTCGAGGGCTCCGAGCAGTGCAAGGTCCTGTGGGCAAAGAGTGTAACCATTGATGATTACGTCGTCGTCAGCGGCACGGCGCCCGGTCTGGGGGCTTACGTTGTCTGGAACTGCACGGTTGAAACGCTTGATGTGAGTTTTCCGAGAGCCGCATGTGGGTTGGACGCGGCCCACATGCAGCATTCCATGGCTCCTGTTCCCCGTCCAATCGATTTCCCGTCTTGTGTCTTGATAGACCGTCGTGCATGCACAAGGGTCTATCAAATCGACGGGGCTAGTGAACGCTGCATGCCGTGTATCTCGAGATGATAGCATGAAACATCTGTGTGGTTTACCGCTAATACCTTCCAGGGTGGCCCCATGAAGATACGGAAGAGGTAGCCTAGAGTCCGCTTCCTTGTGACTTCGTCGCTGATGGCTGTCTAGGTATTCCGAGTTTGAAGAGCTGCGATCCAAGCTGGTTCAAACTTTCCCTCATGCCGTGGGCTCCATGCCACAGTTCCCGCCCAAATCTGTCGTTTGTAAGTCACCTGGCTGCCTCGCTATTTAACGTTCCTCTCACCCCACCTACCCCACCACGCGAGCAATCGATAATGGCTAATTGTTGTAGCTCGGTTTCGACCCAGATTTCTAGAACGGCGGAAACAAGGGCTCGCGTATTTCTTGAAGTTAGTTGGTCTTGTGGGTGGCGCTAGTGAATATCGACTGACCTATTCTTACAGCTGCATCTTACTTAATCCGGAGTTTGCGGGATCACCTGTACTCAAGGAATTCCTCTTTTCATGAAGCTTGGAGTCGTGCATATGGGTTTCGAGATGGTTCGATAGATTGGTGATTACTGTTGCTTGGGTTCGCCTTTACTTGGACTGAGCGTCATTGCTCTGCGGTCTCCTGGCTCTACTTACTTTTTCGCATTGTACATACAGATTACCTTGGCACATACAGCATAGCATTAATAATCTGAGGAATTTCGACAGCATGACGTCTGCAAAATCACAAATCTCAGTAATTAATGCGGCGAGGTCGTTCGCATAACACTAGGACGGGCCTCGGTGATTGGCCAGGGAGCGCTGTGGCGTGGTGCTATTTTCCAAGAATTTCGGAGTTGCTGGATTTTTATTCGTTGAAAAGCGGTCTCTGGAGATGGAGCATGGAGGAGGAGCAAGGCTCTGGAACGAAGCTTAATCCGACTTCAATTGATGCATGCACTGAAGGTGTTGCAGTGAGGAGGATCGTTCTGTAGCTGCTCGCCTGCCAATACAGCCCGAGCAAGTGCTGCAAGCTCGCCCACCCCTTACGGCACGGCTTCGCGTTTGGCCCTGACCCAGCAGCCCCAAGCAGCCCAGCGCGACCCTCAATGGCAGGCCGGGCACCGCTGAAGTGAAAAATGATCCACGGACTCGCGCCCACTCCTGCACTCAACCATGGCCAACGCCGTTCGGCCTCCGCTTCGAGCTGCGCCTGAGCGGCCGACGAGGTTGACTCTATCCCCCGGCGCGCTGGATGACGCCCACACGACCATCTCGACGCGCCGCACCTCGCGCAGCGGCCCACTGCTCCAACTCGACAACGACGAGAAGCCCATCACGCGCCTGAATTCGTCTCCCCCCAAGCCAGGCCTGCCCGCGCGCACCGCCTCCAAGAAGCGCCCGGCCGCCGCGCTGAGTCCTGACGCGACCGACCCAAGACCGCCCACCAAAATCACCGTTACACAACCACATGGCGAGCTGCTGCGCATCACCAACGGCGTCGCCGCCCCCCTTGGACTCGATGCAGACGCCGTGCCCTCGGCCACGCCCACGCCTCGGCCCTCCAGCAGCGCTGGCAAGCAGCCTGGCCCCGCCTCAACGGCCGCGCAGGACAAGAGGAGCCTGCGCAGCCATGACGGCGGATCGCGACTCAAGAGCGACCTGGCAATCTACTTCTTCAACTACGACGACGTGATTGCCGGCGTCCCCCAGCCGCCTGGTCTGTTCAGCCCTGCTCCTCAATTGGCTCATGTCTAACCCTGCCCGCAGAGTTCCTCGACCTCGACACACCCATCTACCTTGTAGACGAGCCCCTCACATCCAAAACCCATACCCCCTCCTCACCCCAGCATTCACGAGGCTCCATAAGCCCTGCACGGTCAAGAAAGTCCAAAGCAACCTCACCTGTCCGCCATCCCTCGAATCCATCAATTCTCCCCTCACAATCCTCCACCACCTACCAAGTGCTCGACTACACGTCAATAGCAAAGTCCATCCGCCATGATGAAGGGGAAGACCCTCTTGCCGACACTTTCTACTTCACCCACCACCGCCGCGCTGAGCGAAAAGAGAAACAGCTGCGCAACATTGAGAAAGAGCGAGCCATGCACGAGAAAGTGCAACTAGAGCGGCTCCTCGACGGCCTCCTAGGACCCGACTGGCTCAAAGTAATGGGCGTAACCGGCGTAACCGACGGCGAGCGAAAAGACTGGGAGCCCAAGCGCGACTACTTCGTCAAAGAAGTCGAAGCCCTCGTCGACAAATTCCGCGTCTGGAAAGAAGAAGAAAAGCGCCTGCGCGCCGAAAAAGAAGCCGCCCTCGCCGCCCAAGACGACGACTCCGAAGACGCCGACGACGCAGACGACACCGAAGAATCAGACACCCCGCACCACCCTCCTCCCCGCCATCCCCCCAAGGAACCCGCGCCCCCCAAACCGCGGCGCCCGCCCCAAACATTCCTGCTACCCACCCCACCGCCCATGCCTACGGGGCCCTTCACCTCGTTCTACGCGAAACCGCATCTGCGCGCTGCGGCGCTGGGCAAGCATCGCCATGGCCGCAATGCGAGTGCGTTTGGGCAGGCGATTCCCGAGTTTGCGGACCGCGAGTTTGAGTTGCCTGACGAGTATGCGGATCCGGCGTTTTTGAAGGATAATGCGAGGCAGAGGAGACGGAGGAAGAGGGAGAGTGCTGTGGGGGAGAAGAAGGTGTGAGTGAGTGGGTTGGATGGATGTGTATAAATGAGGGTCTCTTTGGGGGGTTTCGGCTATTCATCATCATCTTCTTTCTTTCTTTCTTTCTTTCTTTCTCGGGGCTTTTATTTTCTCATTTTCTTTTTCTTCGCTTTTCTTTTGGTAGATATACCCGTGTTATAATTACTGCGTGCCATCTGGGCGTGCCTTGCTAGTAGATAAAGGCGCGGCTCGAGATGGGCAATCAATAGCGGGACCCCTGGCGTTTGGAGGTCGAGTAGATAAGCTGCTTGAGGGGAGGGGGATTTGAGGAGTTCAAAAGGCGGCGTGGAAGGCATGCCGGTGGGAGGGGAGAGAGAGTAGCTGAGAGGGATTGTATAAGTAGGTGTAGGTAGTCGGTGTGTGGGTGGTGGAATGGAATAAAAAAAATTATTACTGGATGTTTGGGTCCTTGTTCATGATTCATGATTCTTGAGTAGCATGGCGGCTTTGTCTTTGGCTTTGTCTGGACAGGGATGGTGAGGCAGAGAGACTGAGAGTGTGATAAGGGGGCAAGTTGCTACTAGACTATAGCACTATGGGGAAGATCTAGGTAGTGGGAGATTTGGGGTGTATACATAGGATGGAAGATGTGTGCGTGAATGAAGAAGCGTATGTTGGCAAATATGTATTTGGGGTTGTGGGGTAATATGAGGGGGGTTGATGGACGGTTGTTTGGTTGGTGTAGGGGGTTGTAGAGGGAGGGCAAATGAAGGATAGCAGAAATAGCAATGTGATCCAAGACAGGAATTGTAAATACTTTATCAGTGATGCTTCCAAGGCTGTTTCACCCAAGGGAACTGCCAGGACCAATCTCTCGTACATCAGGAAAAACCGGAAATAAGCAACAACATCCTCAGTCCTAGAATAGGAGACAGGGTTTCTTCCGTGTTTGTATTAGAGCTGCTCATATATCTGTTTCCTCTAATACAGCAGAGGTAGAAGATGAAGCCTATAGGACTTGAATCCTCTATTATAAGTGTATCTAATCGTTAAAAAGGTGCCAGGCTTCCATCCGAATATTTTGTTCGTCCGAGAGCCAATACTGTAGGACTGAGATGGTGATAAGGAGAGGGCAGTGAGGGTTCTTGATGAGAGGTTGCAGCTGTCTTCTAAGGACTGTGCTGGAGTAGACGGTCACGGTGCTCACAGATGTAAAGTTACATTTACTTTGTTACCGGGTTTAGAGTGCAGGATTTCTGCGAATGTTTGCTGAGCCTTATAGGATGATAGGCGATATGATCCAGAATATGATAGACACAGGCAAGGGAAATTTAAGAAGGCTTCTAGATTGTACAGTAATCGAGCAGGCCCGGATAGTGCCATACCATGTATATTATCCACGGGATCTGAAATTGTTGGTTTGGCGCTTCCCTGGAACGAGGTCTCTAGTATCCGCTCTGATAGTCTTGGACATTAAATGAGCGCACTCTTTTAGACGCCAATGATAATCAACATCCTTAAAGTAGATGACTTAGAGCAGTTTCGGTCTAGTAGAATGAGGCACAGTGTCTAATGTGGTGATGTTCCTGTAATACGGCCAAACTATTGCGGCACAGCAGCGGTAAACCCACGAAAATTAGCACCGAAGCTGGTTAACTTCTGGATATTTAGCGCCAGCAACGGAGTCAAAACTTGTAGCGACTCCTTACTAGTGCTAATTCTTTTAGTTTCGTCCAATGATTAACGCATCGCCCGCCACTATGTAGTGTTTTTGGCGCAATGAGTAGTTTCGAAACTTTCTCTATTGTTTTTTTTAAGCCGCTGGATATGCAGCATAGCTAATAATACTGAACGATATAAGAATGAAGAGCATCTTACCTTTAGAATAAAACAACCGCATAAACTAGCGCAAGTCACGTCACATCATCCAGAATTAATTCTTTATCATAATTCTTCACTGGAACTTTTCTACCAGCTTTCTAAGTCTTTAACAATTCGTTACGACCAAAATGGCCTCCAAATACAGCGTGTTTGATCATGACCCCGAAGAAGAGCGCAAGAAAGATCCCCAAGGCCCTCCTCTTGGTAATCTCTTCGCAGCAGCAAGGTACCTCAACCTTCTCTTCTCTGCGAATGGAGTTAGATGGGCCGCTATGGGAGGGTTTGCAATGATCTGTCGTGGATCTCGGCGCACAACACGCGACGTCGACATAGTGACAGACACTATCCCGAAAACTTTGTGGACCATAATTGAAGCACAGCCACGGTAGGAGCCATAATAGCCATGAAAGAGAGTTGAATAAACGTACTAACTCCTACTGAAGACTGATCATTCCAAATACGAGGCTTCTCGATGGAGTGATTAAAATTTTCGTCCTCACTGGTCCCAGCTACCAAGATAGAGAATGTATCATCGACAGGCCAGTTGAAGCTGATCTTGTGATACCTGGTAAGATTCGCATTATATAAGATAAGATTGTCATTTGCTGACAGTGTGGAGGCGCCAAAGGAACGCCAGTATTGTTGGCACCGCACATAGTTACGCTCCACGTTACTGTGGGTGGTCAGACTCAGGGCTTCTACTGTCTGAATACTCTCTATATGATGCGAACAAAGCTCAGGCACTGCGCGACTCGTACAATGGACAGAGACGTGATTGACCTTAAGTTTATGCTGGACACCTTTCGCGATGAGGTGGTCGCTATCCGCAATCAACTGGATGACGGGGATATCGAAGCATTTCTGGATCGAGACTACATCAAGGAATTGGGAGACGCGTGGCGGACGTACTATCGCTCACTTCTTTGCGGCTAGGTTACGGATGCACTGGTCTTCTGCATTATGTACCGGACTGGAGCAGATGAAGTCAAGAGCACTAGAAGTTCCAGGGTTGTGTTCTGTCTTTGTGCTTCGTCTGTTTCGCCTTGTCTTTTCGATGCTTTGTTTCGTTTTCTTTGGACTCGGGGTGTTGAATTTGTTTTTTTTGTGTAGTGACTAGATAGTACATTCCCTAAGATCCCTAACCTACTTTCGATATCCATACAACTTAAATGGTTCAGTGGAAGGGGTACAACAAAACGCTTCGTCTCCCACTAGATTGAGGCAAACATTATGCAAGTTTGATTTCCAGGATGACGGCGATGGCTTAATTATAAGGACTACAAACACAGCGCTCAGGGAGGCATGGCGCGAATCTTTAGCTAATTTGAGGCTCTTCGTTTTCCACTCACCGGCACTCATCTGAACACAAATTCAGTCATGTTTAGATTCAATAGGTACATATTAGAGTTCCTGTAGTTTAGAGTGTGCGGCTAGAATCCGAAATATCTTGTTTAGAATTCCGTGGTGACCGCGGCGCGATATTGCCCGGGTAAGATAGAATGGCAGATCGTTGGAAGAACAGCTCTAGCAGTAGTCCCTTTTCCGCAACCTCGGATCTTTCTGACCGCGCTTCCAAAACCTAGTTTCATAGATGGGCAAATATTTAAACCCCTGCCGCGCCTTCTTCGCCTCGTCGCTCACCTTCTCCGTCCAAATGTCGAGCCGTTTCTTAGGGTTTGCACACCAATTAGGCACCATGCCTTCCGGTGTTTGACCGTCGTTCAAAAAGTCCGCCCTCCATCGGCCCCAATCTCCATCAACAGTACCATCGAGATTCAAGTTCTTAAGACCCCACTCGCGAGTAAGGTTCATTCCGTCGATAAGATCGTCAAGGTCTACATAGTTCACAGTATCCAGGAGGCTTTGAGCGTAGATGGGTAGCTTAGGATATGGTAAGTCCATGTGGCTGTACCCGATGTTTTCGGGCCTACAAGGTAGGTGGCATGCTTGAGAGGACATGAGGATGAAAAACAACCTCAACCCCACGAATTTGAATCGAGGAAACAGATGCTCCATTCCATCAACTCTAGAAAGCGCAGATGGTCGGAAAGGTTCAAAGTTTTCAGGTTTAGCGCGGAACAGTTGAGCTGCTGCTTCTAATTGCTCGGTTGGGACACACATAATCCACTCCTATAGGTACAGATATCAGTCTCAAGCCATCTAAAGTCATGATGTGTACTTACCACCATAACACGTCCAGTGCCGTAGTATATCAATGCCGGCTCGGCGACCATACAACACGGGATGCTGGCGCCTTCCAAGATTTGTACAACATCACGGATTTCCCGGACACCGTTAGAAGGAGGAGTGTTATCATTCAGATAACCCTGGACTGATTCGTCGCTGAGTGGGGATATGATGACGTTTGGTCCTGTGGGTGGATTCAAGCGGCATTCTTCCTGAAAATTGACCATGTCTTCGATCGTGACAACGTGAACAGGTTTTCGGAGACCATGATCAAGGCTTTCGTCTGAGTCCGGGTAGGTAGAGCCCATGCTTGCGGCTGCTCTAGGTTGCGCAATGTAAAAATTGTATCTCTTGCTGCCTTTGATGACCGCGGTACGGTCGGCTGAAGATACAGGTGTCCAGGTGAATGGGGCGTCGCTGATTCGCTGAATGAGCGGACTTATTCTGGAATGGCCAAGCATCACGAATCACGGACAAGGACCTAAACCATCTAATTAGTTATACTTTTATTATTCTATTCCATCCCACACCATCCCACGCCACCACCTACCCACCCACTCTACCATCAGCGCAGACAGCAGAAGAAGGAGGAAGGAAAATCAAGGAAAATCAAGAAAGCTTCTAGAGTTTAGAGTAATCGAATTGGCTTGAAAGTAAAACCTTGTAAGACTTGAATAAGATTCGGCACTAAACGGGCTATACTTCTACTCTATCAGGAATCCCTATAATAAACACAATCAAGTTCCTCTAGATCTTGTGGTACTGCATCAACTTATTAGGCCGCCAAAATCGCTTTACCTCGATCGCGTGTTTTAGTACACACATTACTGAATAGACACTAGAGGAAAAACAAGGTACAAACAAATTCGGCGTTAATAAGTCGTTACAAGTGCGTAGAGGTTATATTCTTTGCTAGAGCAATCAGTAGTAGATAACTCCAATTAGATAAGAGAACACTCTGCACTATCCAGCTTGAAAGCTCACTGGCGGAGAGGTCTCAGTTGTCTAGAAGAGCTTAGCGCTGAAAGTCTCAAGGGTGCGTGATCCATACTGAGTCTAACTCATGCACAGTCCTCTACTACATTCGCACTCGTGCTACGTAACGCCCCACTAAGCTAACGTGAAATGGTAAGCTTCAGAAAGGTGATGATCAAAAAGATGGTCTGGCCAAGCGCCGTGCAGATAGATAGGTATCTACCTTGCGACACCCAAATTCTTGCTCAATCTCCAATTTGAAATCTCTTGCTCATAAAACTGTCCAAAAACAGCCATCTTCTTCCCAAAGATCATATAGCAACTACCAATCTTTCGGAATCGCGAGCGACTAAATGAATATGCTAAGGTAGACATTTCTAGAGGTTCTCGCGCACTCAGTACCGTACAAAATGCCGTACCAGTATCAACCCTTGCCCATCGAAGACCCAAACGACATCTTCATTCGCCTCTTCGAATTACATAAAGGGCCCGCCCATGGACCCATAACAGGCCGCCTATACACAACACGTCTCTCCCGCGCACCTCCATACCATGCCTTGTCTTACTGTTGGGGATCTAGCGTGCGCAGCGGCACTGTTCATATCACAACTTCAAACGGTATTACATCCTGGGATATTGAAAACGACAATACCCTCAGCATACCTGGCGCGCTGATACCATTTCTGCGGCAGACGCGGCAGGTGTATCGTGTTCAGTCGCGGACGCTCTGGATAGACTCTATCTGCATTAATCAGGAAGACCCGGAAGAGAAGAACATCCACGTACCTCATATGAGAGAGGTTTATGTCAATGCCAAGTTGACGATCTGCTGGCTGGGCAAGCATGAAAACGGGAGTAAGGAGGCGCTGCAGTATGCCATTGAAATTGGCAAGATGTATCGGCGCTGGGCTGCGAAAAAAGGATTTGCCACGCTCACTACGGAAGAGGAAAAGGATAAAGACGTGCAAGTGCCGGTTAAGGTCGGTGACCCAGCTTTAGAAGCATTCTGGAAGCTGCTCGACCGGGCGTACTGGGAACGGGCCTGGATTGTTCAAGAGGTCGTCGTGAGCTCTCAGGTCGTCGTTATGTGCGGGGACAGCGCACTTTACTATATTACGCTGCTAAGTGCGTATCTGTACCTCACAGAAGCGCAGACGTGGCTGCTAGAGTTCTACAACGCCAATCGCATCAGACACGTTGTCGAGCTGAGACTCAGCGAGCTGGATTGGCAGGCCGCGGTTGATATACCTTGGCATCGTGTCCTGCTGAGGCATAGATGGAACCTGTCTGGTGATCCGAGAGATAAAGTATTCGCGTTCTATGGGTTGAGGTGCAAGACGGCATTTGAAGAGCTTGGTATTAGGCCGAACTATCACGAGAGCTCTGAAGTGTTGTATACAAAGCTTGCAGTTGGAGCGCTGAGGAAAAAAGAAGTACTCATTCTCCACGTTCCACGGCTAGTCATTGGAGAAATGCAACAGGAGGACCCTTTGTTCGAGAGTATCAACATTCCTTCATGGGTCCCCGACTGGAGAAGTACAGCCGATACGCCGCAATCTATGGTCAATGGCGAGGGCTATCTCGGAGAAGCAAATACTCAAGCAAGCACTAACTTCTCAGCTACGAAAGATTCCAAGCTCGAAATCGTCTTTGGTTACCGTACCTTCAAGCAGTCAACAGTTAAGCCGAAACACGCAGGAGAGAAAGATAGCGAGCAGGAGCATCCAGTGTTGCCATCGTACCTTCGTCTACATGGCGTTACGATTGCACGAGTTACTGAACTGACACGCTCGCAGTGGGTCATCAAGCAGCAATCCAACCGCAATACCTTCTTCTCACAAGCCAAACTCCTCCAATTCAACATGAACCAGATCCATGACTGGGAGTCCGTTCTTCCGGTGGGTAGCGCTGGATCGATTTACCCACCAACGGGCGAGCTTGTATCCACTGTCAAGTACGACACGTTCATGGGAGGCGCGAGACAGTTCTCATCAGAGCAACGTGCTAGCGCTGTTGCCGGATTCGAAAGACGACAGAAGTTTCTGAGAGTATTCTACACGTTGCAGATACACGGCTTCCTTGTATTCTATCTTGCTTTTGTGTTATTTGAGGGTTTGCTTCGATACGTGGGGTACAAGAATCCTGAAATGACATTTCGCATGATGGTAGGCCACATGGCGAATCGGAAAGGCGCTCGCATGGCTTGCGAGTTTGATAAGGAGGTTTACTACTATGCGCTTGTCCCTGGAATATGTAAATTGGGTGATTATGTGGTGCTGGTTGAGGGCGTGCAACTTCCACTTCTATTGAGGCTGAAAGAGGGGGAGGAAGAGGTTCAAGTGGAGGGCGGGGAAACTAGGAAGGGTAAAGTCTGGGAGTTCATTGGGGATGCGTATGTGCACGGAGCAATGAAGGGTGATGTTTGGGAGAAGAGAAAGAATGGGTGCGAGGATTTCTGGGTTGCTTGACGAAGGTAAATTGTGTCGAATGGAGCAAATAGAACTTTGAAAATATGATTGTAAATTGTTTTAAAAGTACCTTCCTCTCCTATGACGGATGTATAATTTGCTGCACAATTTCAGCATGAAGTCTACATGTTTATCGTTTCTAAATTCAAAGAAATGAACTTGGAAAAGGTGGATGCAGGAAATACGTAAGACTATCATCATAACATACATAACACGAGCTTTAGAACCTTAAACAAGGTTGTATCAATTATGTGTTCCTCCAGCACAGCAATTCGGGGCGATAGCTGACATCTGGAGGCACAGCTGGGATCCTGATTCTAACCCGTTTCGCACCTAGCGTACCTGAGCCTCAGGCTCGACCTCACGAAGGCAACCACATTGAATAAATAAGGCCATGTAAACATCTCCAATGCCATCTCTCGATCTCTCTTCTTCTATATAACATCCCAGCATTAAATCTGCACACTCTCTTGGGACTTTAGCCAACCTACTCGTCTTCACAACGGAGTAAAGTCACTAGGCACCCCCCTGATTGCACATGGCGAACCTACTCTACAACATCGTCGATACCTGTCTCTGCTTCGCTTTATCAAAAGAGAGGGCACCGTGCTTTAGGACTACAAGGCGAAGGAAACCTCGATATTACGTCAGAGACGTCAACAACTCGCCTTCTCTCCCAAGGCCTTCAATACTGCCGACCGTCACCATGCCGAAATACACGTACAACCACAAGTGTACACCCAACAGTCCGGACATCTTCCTCAAACTTCCCACGGAAATCTTCGACGCGGTGCTCTCGTACCTGCCCTCCTCGGACGTGCAGTCCGTCTCGTTGGCGCACCGTGTCTTCCGCTTCTCGGTGGAATCGGTTTTCTTCCATGAGATCGTGCTGTGTGACTTCCGTGCTGCGAATGGGAAAGCGTATCAAGTCGAGAAGCTTGTTGCCATCTTTGAAGCTGACCCGCGGTTGAAAGAGTATGTGCGCAAGGTCACGGTGGGAAGCGTCATGGATCCGACGGTTAGAGAGCGGGTAGCGGAGTTGCTGCCAAAGGCGTTGGGTTTGATGGAGCCGAAGGTGGTCACTTTGAGGTTTAGGGAGCTGGAGCACGTGACGAGGGGGACGCAAGAGGTGTGTTTGGACATGTTAGCCAAGATGTAAGTGTTTCTGGGAGTATCGCTGCTGGTCTATTCGCATCGGCTTCTCAAAGCGAATGGCAGGATCTCAGCTAACTTATGCTGACCTCGCACGCAGATTTGAAAACGCATCTATCCCATCTCTCAAGATAGAAACGGACCACCCGTCTCTGCTGCTCACGCAAAAGCTAAGCAGTCTCAACCTCACAGCATACTCTCTGACTGGAAGTCACAGATCCCAGTATTTCCAGGGCCGAAACTTACTCGGAAAAGACTGGCTGGACTCCTTGCCAGTCTCTACTCTTCGACATCTCAATCTTGGGGACGCGCTGATCAGCCCCGCAAGGATCAAAACAATCTTTGAAACCATGCCCAACATAACAGCATTATACGTCACCGTCGACCGCCACGCCCTAGCCACAGACATCATGGACGCCATCAGCCTCAAGAAATCCACCTTGCAGGAACTCGGGCTCCGCCGCCCCCCACTGTGCACACGAGCCAAGGAAGTCGACGAACCCGCATACTACTTCAACGACTGGCCTGCCCTCTGGAAACTCAACATCGAGGCCTCCTTCCTCTTTGGCTCCGTGCAGTGCTCCCCGCACAACGGCGGCAACTTTTCATACCGGCAGTTCACTGGCGAGAACCCAAATAGACTGTACCTGCAATCGTGGATCAACCACGACCTGCCCGCGCGTCTACCGCCCCGGCTGCGGGACCTGCGCATCGAGTTCATCTTCCCGCAGGCGATATTCCACGCCGACCCGCCGAGCCGCGATGCATCCTCGGAATCCGAGTTCGCGTGGATGCTGCATCTCGCGCAGAGGCATCCGCGTCTGCGGCAGCTGGAGCTCGTGGAGCAGACGCACGAGTGCTCGGGCGCGGATCCGTTTCCGCGTGTCGGGCTGGGCTCGAGTTATTTGTACGAGTTTGATGTGGCGCCTGAGGTGAGGAGGGCGCTCAGGGCACATGGTATCGAGGTGGGTGTTTGGCTGCGCGAGACGGATCCAGATGTGCTGCGGGTGTACTGGGGAATGGACGACTAGGTAGGGGGTTTGAGAATGTGGTGACGCGATCGGAGGTCAAAAATGTTCCTTGTTGAAAACACATGTGAATAATGGGTTCCTGTGCGCTTGCTACGATAACACGTGTAGGAGACAAGGTAGATAGGTATTTGAGTTTACGGTGCTCGATATGGCATCTCGTAGTCGGAAATCAGCCCATAGATAATACGCAGTACCCACGTTAGCGATTTCGTATAAGTCCCACCTGTAATTTCCATAGTAAAGCCGCTGGAGGACTATCCCGACGAATGAGGAAATCGTAGCCTCATCTCTAGACTCTAGTCCGCGGAGCTCCTCCCACTTCTCCTGTTAACAGCTGCCAATCACGAACAGCACACGGCTGCGGAAGCGCGCTCCGAGACTGCTGTCGAATCTGAGGCTGGTTATTCATATCTAGTCACCGTGTGTGGAGCTGGAGCTGTGGAGTCGTGGCCTCGGACGTCGGGACTAGGAGATATGGATCCGTGGTGGTTGGTGATTGTGGCGGTTCGCATTGGCAATGTTAGAACTCGATGTGGTGTTTGGCACTGTTGACATCTTCTCGGCAGGACATTCTTGTTTCAAGCTCAGGCCGTGGAGTTTAGACTCGCTGTTTGGATGTATTTCCGCATCATCATTGTTGAGTATCAGGTTTGCGGTCTACATGTGACAAAGACTGTGCGATCCTCGGTGTTTACGCATTGCCATCCGCTCGTAATCTATCCCCGCGAGAATCAGGGTTTGATTTGAAAAAGAAAAATTGGAGCTTGGAAATAATGCATGCAACGTAGAAGACTCGTATATATCTAATGACAATGTTGCGAACAATCTCCGGTCCGCAAGGCTGGTCAGTCATCATCTTTTGCCTAGCGTATTCTCGGGATATTCTGAGGCTCAAAAATCTGGGCCTTTACGTTTAGGGCATTAGTGCACGTGCACGGGCAACCTGTTTCAGTGCTGCATAAATAGACTAGGACCAAAGAGTGTATACTTATGGACCTAGAGATTGAAGATTTCCCGCAGATACGTATTGGCAGGCATGCGGGAAAACACGGCAGTAGAGATTTTAACATTTTTATTGAGCTTTTACCCAGTGTAAGTGAGGCATCAGTGATTAACAGCTTTCAACTCACATATGCGCCTTCGCATGCAGGAGATATCACTCCAGTTCACCGCCACATGTCGGGTGAAAGCACTCTTGAGCGTGACATCGTTCGTGGCAATACGTGACAATGACTGACCATGCCATAGCAGAGGAGGCCCGTGCTGCTACAATCACGCAGCGAATTGGGCTTATGAAGCAAACGCCTGCATGCAATCAGCCACAGCAGCGCCAGATGGATGCAGAATGCCCAAAAGAACATGCTCAAAAAGCAGGAGTCTATGCCCATGCGCCAACCAATGCCATCAACATTGCCCCTGCTACGACGCTGGCGCATGCTTGCAAGCGTCGCTTGCCCTGGAGAGAGACGTAGCTTTCGTCACTCAGGAAATCTTCTGCAAGAAGCTCCACCAGGCCAGCGAATAGGAGCAGGCCACTGGAGATGGCGTTCATGAAGCCAACGGTCAGTAAGCCAGTTTGACTTGCGGGGTCGTATAGTTTGTGTATGGCCAGACCAATTGCCTGCCCGATTGGAGTAGTGGTACCGTATGCTAGGGCCATCAACCAAGGCTTCGGAGACCCAACTGGGAAGCGGATGGCGCTAATCCGTGATCCGAGCGCAAAGCCCTCGAAGGTTTGATGAAAGGAAATGGCTACGAGGAGGACTATGAAGGAGGTGCCTGTAGCGACGGACAAGGCCATACCAATGAAGACGCTGTGGAAGAGAATGCCAGCCTCGAGCAACAAACATTGCAGGAGAAGTTTCTGATTTTGGATTTCGGTCTTCTCTGGGGTATCAGGTGAGCTGTCGCGGGGACGGTGGGGTTGGCTGGGGACACCTGGGCGAGATAGCAGACGTGTCTCGTCGCCTGAGTCGTCGCCGTCATGCAGCGGCCTAAGCTCCTCGGGCGCGATATCAAGATCCGAGTCGTCATCGTCGTCTATGGAATCCCGCGCTAGGCGACCGTTGGTAGCCGTAGGGGTCACAGGCGAGGGGAGCATTAGGGAAGGGGATCTGCCAGCCATGAGCAGGTCTGAGGACTGGACGTCATGCAGTGCGATAGCCGGAACGCGACCATTGGCGTTTGAGGTGCCGTCGCTGTACCTCCCATGACTATGCCGTCGTTTGGGTGGGGGGTGCGCATGGCCGTGGGCGTCTGGGAAGCCTAGTGCTTCGTAGTCTGTTGAATGGACGTGACCAGCGCCCCGTGAGGCAAAGAACATCTCAATGCCGACGACGACAAAGACCGACGTCATGGCGATGAAGCCGGGCATGGCCGAGTAGCCCTCGTTCCAAAACCGCGGCAGACATGGGTCGGTGAGTGACTCGAAGGCGGTGGGGAGGAGGTGGACGAAGGCAGTCGCGATGAGGACGCCTGTTCCAAAGTGGCGCGATAGGAAGAGAAACTGGTGGGGTACGCGGATGCCGGGAAAGCGCCTGACGATGATGGGGAAGGAGCAAGCTGGTGCAGTGTCAGTTGTGCCTTCCAGTCCATGCCTCCCCCTCAACACCACCACCACACAACCTCGACATACCGGCAGTGCTCAGCGCTAGGATGAGGAACAAGGCAAAGACGTGGATAGACAGGTTGTAGGACCCCTTGGCGCCCTTGGTTCCGCACTTTGGTCTTCCATCACCTTCCACTTGTCGTCGATGGAGCTCGGCGCGGAGCAGATGGGAGGGGATATCGGTCCACGCGAGGCCTGATGGCGAGAGTTCCAGTCAGTACATGAGCGCCACTATCCGTCCTGCTAGCCCTGGGAGAGGGGGAGGCGACCTGCCTGCTTCGAGTCCATGAGCACCCGCCATGGCCATGCTGCTAGATGCTGCCAGCGACCACGGCGACGCGGGCGCAATCGGGCGTATCTGGGAGCTTCGTGTCGGTGTCGCGCTCGTCCTTCACCTGCCGGCTGCAACTCGGCGTCTTTCCATGGCCTCAACTCTGCTCGGGGCGATGGGTGGTGGTTTGCGAAAGTCGGAATACGCATCGCCAACGGCTCCGAAAGCGACCAAGCGCGGCCCAAAAAAATCCGGGGCCGTGCTCTGGTCGCTGAGGAGGTACCTCTGCTACTACTGGCCCGTCCACCACCCGCCGCAGTATCTTTAGCAACACTAATTCGGCAACACGATGGCCAATTATGGATTTGGAATAAATGTGGACTGTAGCGTTGCCTTCATCGCATGACACAGCATTTCTCAATCGTTGCAGAGCGTCTTGGAGTCGCCGTCTGCAATCTCGTTGCCTCAGGGCGAGTATGGCGACGATGGCGATGATGCAGCGGGTGCTCCTCCGAGATGTGAGCGTTCTCGGTACGGCAACCCAGGCGAATGGTCGCTCACTCCGATGCGACGGTAGCGGCTTGGGCTGGACGTCTTTTCCATGGCCTGTGAATGTACCCTCATGAGACACCCTGACCCTATCAACCTCAACGACCACCCAAAGTATGATAAGATGACATGACCCCATCAGTCAGCCCACGCGGACAGTAGTCGATCCAGTCGGTGCATTTGGTGCCTCCAAAACGGTCTCCAATTCCCATTTTGTCCCATGCCACGCTGGTCAGGAACGATACTATTTTTGAGAGGCGTCGGCGGAAGCGTCCCGCGTAGCTCGATTTACTACATATACGCCCAGGGCCCTGCTTCACTCACCACCTTCTGGAAGCCTCTTGTGGCTGCCTCCATCTCCTGCTGGTTCCCTTTCGTCCACTACCCGACTACATAAGCATCCCAAGGGCTAACGTCGGCAACACGCACCCTGTCGCCTCCAAGCTCGCTTCTGCGGCCTAATACAAATCGGGTCCTTGATAGTTTCACCTTTCGAACCCCTCCAAGACCTCGAGAAGCACTTCAGAAACGAAACAACCGCAGCCCAACGCCATCCCGGCACATGTCCAAATCAAAATGGTGGCAACAGAGCATCAATTAGGAAATTCAGGCCTTGTCACTGCTCGCAAATTTCTCCCCGTCCTACCTTGCTGAGCTCCACCATCATCGTCTTTCCCTGAAATAGGACTTGATACGGCTTTCCGCTGGTCCTACCTGGGGGAGAATGATGGAGGGCCAGAAGGAGGTCGCCAAGGGAAGACAGCGCTCTCAGCCGACTGTACCTATCCAGCAGGACTTTCTTTTTGTCGACGCGGCTCAAGCGAAGACTTCCCGCCAAGGTCGCCGAAATGCCCGCTCCTTTGTCATGCAAAAGGCGCGAAGGGAGCGTCCGTGGTCAACAAGCAAACATGCTGCAAAACAAAAAAAGACCGGCAGTCCCGAGAGTACCAGTCCAAAGAGTGCGGGTACCCCGGACTCCTTACTCACACCGAACACGGCCTCGCCGAGCCCTCCAATTATCACCAACAGAGGCGACTACTTCCCCTCACCGGACCAGAATAACCATCCGTTGGTCAAAGGGGAGGTATGTCCCGAGTGTCAAATCTTTCTATGCCGCCCTGGTCAAAAGCTTTGCCCGAGATGTCTCTTACTCGCCCCAGCAGCCCCAAGGGAAGACCCCAACAACCGGCTCTTCGACCCATTCAGAACGTCCTCGGTGGAGATCAATGGAAGCGTGTCCGAGTTACTTGAACACTGTAAGTATCTGGTCCCTGCATTTCGTTAATCAATCGAACCCCCAGATTGCCGAGCTTGCGGCACGGGAACCCTGTACGTCCCGTTACATGGACACATCGAATTGCATCAAGCGCGAGCAATGTTGTCGTCGGGTGATCTCTCTAGCCACATTCCGTTGTAGCGGAGGGCCGCGGTTGGCTGATTACTTACTGACCTGAACTTGTAGTTGTCACGGACATGGCTCCTGGTATCATTGCAGTCGACATCCGCCACCGATCCACCTTGATGCGTTCAGACTGGTTTGGCACTGCGATACAAAATCCGGGGTTCATGCATAGTCTGCTCTGCACCGCTGCTTTGCATCTTTACATTGTGGGTAGGGGTTCCATCGCTACCATACTACACCACCGAGCAGAGGCGATCGCTTCGATCAATGCAGCTATATCGAATCCCGATTCAAGTGTTGCAATCTCAGATGCCAATATCGGCGCGGTCTTCAATTTACTCACCGTGGAAGAGGGCCTGTTGTTGCCATTTTTCGAGCAAGAACGGCTAGACGAGGACCAACCAAATCAGCGCGCAATTCACTTGAATGGATTGCGGAGAATGGTGCATCTAAGGGGAGGACTCATGGCAATCAACTCAAATCGCATCCTGCAGGCCTTTATACTTTGGTGTGTGAAACCCTCTCCCCGCGTTGCGGCCCGAACCGGTTTGGCATTTGCTTACTGAGCATCAGGCATTCGACTGCTCACGCCATTGCTTCCTTTGAAGCGCCAAACCACTCAACTTTAGACTACATCAGCACAGCAAGATTTCCTCGTCACCCTATCGGGTATCGGCCGAACATATCGCAGCATCTCATCGACTACTGCCGCCACGCGGGCGTCAAAGAATCTCTCACCGAGTTGGTCGAATCGGTACTCATCCTGATTGCAGACCTCAATGTCTGGTTCGGCGACCCTGAGAGCCCTCTCGATCCTCTCGATATACAGAATTTCTCGTGCGTTCTAGAGTGTATGCTGCTGAATTGGTTGCGCGAGAATGAATCTGTAATCACACCATTGGAGGATGCTCTCTGCGTCGCACTGCTCATCTTCACTGTACGGACGACGGAAGCGATGAAACGGCGATCCGACATCCATCTCCTTCATTTTGCTGCAAGCAAGCGACTGGAAAAGGCGCTGAATTGCACAATCCGCTCGGAATGGCAATACTGCCCCGATCTTCTATTATGGATCCTTTCGATTGGCGCGATATCTGCAGAAGGCTCTGCGGAAAGTAGCTGGTTTGTGTATCAAACGTCGCTCGCGTGCGCAGAGTTTGGGATTCAATCCGCACAAGCACTATTAGGACGATTACACCTCTGTGGCTGGGTCAGCTACAAGCTCAACGACGCAGTATGTTATTTATGGGAAAGGATCGTTAATCTCAGGTTAGAGAACCGCAACTTCATGCCCATCCGATCGTTTGCTTATACTTGATTCTTTCTTGTACGTAGGCTCGAGCCATATTTCGAAGCGCCTTCCAAAGCTGAAGACGCGAACAGTCCCGTTGGACCGCTGCAACACCACGTTGCCGAACCGGACTTTGTCGAATGGGAAAGCATCGATTGGGCCTCTTTAAGTTTGGGGCCCGAGACCCCGAGCGAGGTTCCAAGTCCTGGATTTGGCGGCAACGCAAACGGAGGCTTCGGCTCATTCGCAGGTGGAGGGCCAGACGAAGCTTTATACGACTACGGATCTAGTTATGGCTTTGTATGTCCGTACCCCATAGTCCCTCGCTTGCTTTTTGCATAGGGCTAGCACATCCCTGCTGATGTTCCTGCTGATGGATTGCTGACGTTCTTGGCGTGCATATAGGGCCGCAACAACCACTTCCACAATGGATGAAAGAATCATTCAATTCCCCAGCGCAGTGAGAATCATCTCGCCACTGGAATGATGGAAACATTTGCACTTGGCACCACTATCTGTTGCCAATTTGGGCGCCTGTACTGCCCATTTGGGCAGCTAATCCCCCCACCATCTACTCATTTAACAAGAAGAGCAATTAGGGTCGGCCCATGCATCCGTCATGTACGTAGTATGCGTAGACGGGCCGCACCATGATAGCGTCAACGAATGAGGTATACACTCTGCTCCGTCCAAGACGCCCGCCAAGCGCCGACATGGTCTTGCCCGCGCGACCTTGGAACGTAGCATGCCAACATTGCTCCAACAATGATCCGATAGTTTTACTAGACACAGGAAGTAATAACTCCCTTGATTACAATATAACATCACGACATCCAAGCAAGTACACAATAGAAACTAAGCATCTCTCCAATTCCAAGAAACCTGTTTTACGTCCGTAGTCGTAGTCCACACACACCAGAATTTTTTTCGACTTCTTCTTTCCTAATGCGGTAGCGCGATGCCCACGGCCGGCCTATAGGTGTGCGTACGTAGTCGTACCTATGCATCTAAGTGAACACGTCGTATTCCACACTTTACTTATTTCTCCGATGCTCGTACCGCGCGTGCAGTAGTAGTAGGTACAAAGGCACACTGGGTGGCGGGCTGGTCCAATAGCGGCGGGGAGCGCGCGCGGGCACGCGGTTACTCATCTGAGCGGGGGGTTACTCAGCGGTGGTGGGTGGGCCTATAGTCGGGCTGGGGTGGGGTGGAGGGTGTAGGAAGTTGGAAGTTGGAAGTTGGGATTTGGAAGGGTGTATGTATGCGTGGAGTGTGTAAGGAGGGATGGAGGTAGGTGGGTATGATGTACCTAGCTAGGTATAGGAGGTAGTTGTGGAGAAGGGGGGACAATTTGTAAGGCGAGTGTGTGTGTTTGAAAGCACGCATGCATATAGGTACTTACTCGCACTCGCACTCGCAAATACGTACGAATCAACGTGGATAATTACTAGACACAACAAGTCCCTAGAGAAAGAGACAGACATGCCCGGATACCCTGATCGCGCCCTACGCGGACCGGACCCAGCGTCCTAGCAATCTCCTAGCCGCCGCTCAACACAAGGCTTGCGGATTCCGACGTGAGTACCTAGTCTGGTAGTAGACACGCTTGGCTGCACTTGCTCTGCGCTTGCGCTGCGCAGGCCGATGCATGTGTCAAGGGCAGACGGAGGATAGGTACGTTCGGAAGGGGAGAAGATCTTCGGTGCTTGTTGGGGAGCGGTGGGTAGGAGGAGAGACTGTTTGCTGGAAAGGGGAATATGTACGATTACATTTGTTTGGGTATGTATGTATGTATGTACGTATTGAGATGGGTTGCTGTGAAGGATCTGGGTAAGTTTGAGTAAAGTAGCGGAGACGGACGACGGTGTTCGCTCCTCAAGCATACTTCAGTTCATCACTTGTGTGCATACAGGAAAATATGTATACCCGAGGCAGCTATGATGGCCTCTTAGAGGCATCCATGTTCTCGGATTGTCACAATCGAGCTACTAACTGCTCCTCTTCTAATCCACGATTGCCTACGCAAGCAACATACCTACCCCCTCCTCCCCTTACCGCTCAACCTCCTCCTGCTCCTCCGTACTCCCCACCCTCCTTAACACCCCTCCATCTCCCTCCCCCTCTCCCTTACCACCCTCTCCCCTCCCAGCTCCCTCCGCCGTAAACCCACCCTCCTCCAACACCGTACACCTCCTTACCAAATCACTGACATGCTCATCCCCACTCTGGGGACTCAGCCCCAAAAGCGCCTCCTCGAGATTAAACAAATACTCTCTATTCTCTCCGCTGGGGCCCCTCGACGCAAGGATCTTGCGCGCCAGTGCGTCTGGGTGCTGTGCGCCTAGGAACTGGGGGTTCGAGGGGAGCCCGATGTACACGAGGCAGCGAATCGGAGTCGGATCAGAATTGGTAGATTGAGAAGTGGTGGAGGTGTTGTTGGATGCAGGATGGAACGGTGTGAATTGGATGCTGTACCCGTTTATCTCGCGGATATCGAGGTATGACCGCACAGCGGCGACGTGGGTCGCAGGAATGTGGTATGCGGCGCCCCAGACGCGCTCTGTGGATTGGTGCTGGCACCCAATCAGTTTCTAGTCCGCATATTCATCAGGGGTAAAATGTCCTTTGGACTTGGAGCATAGTCAAAGTCACGTGGGCGAACACGTTTGGAAGGTGAACGTACATGATCGTTCAACGTCTCCCAGTGTGCATGGTCGATCAGTGTGACGACACGGCCGGGTGCTTCGGGGGTGCCGCGGTGGTCTTCACTGTGTTGGTCTTAGTCGCTGTGCTCAGGAAGTCATGGAATCCAGGTGTTGTTGATATACCTCGCCTACAGTCACGGATACTTAGCTTCATGGTCCGCGACTTGCCGCAGGTTTACATACCTGCCAGAATCGCCGGACATAGCCTTCGATATATCCTGGGACTCGTTGATCTTTCGTATTGTTAATGCTGAGTCTGATTGTAATTCTTTAGGGAAAGTACCATAGTGTGGTGGGGGCTTCCAGATCAGGCTTCTGAATGGGTGTTAGATACAAGCCGTGTGTGGAACATGGAATTGGTGAACGTTACCCATAGCCGAAGAGCCAGAAGTCACCGTTACTGCCAAATTCTTCGATTTCTTTCTCGTGATCCGTCATTGCGGAGGTGAAGTAGTGTTTACTGACGCGTTTCGATTAACTGTTCGCTAGTGTCCTTTTGCACGAGAGAGGGGCATTTCTAATGTTAGTGGGGCAAGCACGAAGATGGTCTCGATGGCGCAACGAAGATGTGCTTTGGTGTCATCCCTTCCGGCGACATCCTATTCTCGATAATTCTACATGTATATGTACAGATTAACAACTACAATTTCAGGCACCGCCCGCTGCTCTGTTCATGAAGAAACCTTTGAGCGGTCCCAAAGCATCCACAGCTCTCAGACCCAGACTTCGCAGTCCAACAATGGGTCCTGATTCGACACTGTATAGTCTATGCAGCTTATCACAGACTCCCAGCATGGCATTATTTTCCGCATACCTCTCGCTATTGTAGCTCTCTAGAGCCAGCGTTGAGCCAATGTCCTGTCCAGTCTGAACAGCATGCGAGATTGTTCGCACTAGAGCTGCGGCATCGCCTTGACCTTGATTGAGGCCTTGGCCAGCCAAAGGATGAATGGTGTGAGCTGCATCACCAACCAGGGCGATACGTTCGCCGGTGTAGGTATCTGCATGGCGCATTCGAAGAGGGAAAGGCGCTACTGTACCAGCCTGTACAGACGCTACTCGCATTGGTATTGAGCGGGCGTTGACGGGGGTATGTTTCTCTCTCCATTCGATTTCTTCCGCCTGTCCTGAAGACAAAGTGTGAAGGTATTCGAGATCTGTGGGCGACAATCTGAAGCCAGCGTTGACCATGGCTACGAAGTCGTTGGGCGCAAGTGACTTTAACTTGGCAGCACGCTCAGGCGTGGTACTCCAGACGAGTGTAGACATGTTGCCAGGAAGAGGTAGCATTGCGATGGGTCCAGTCGGCAGGAACCTTTGGTATGCTATTTTATGGTCTGACCCGCCCCAGCCCTGGCCTTCCAGCGTCAGGCTTGCGACCACGCCGTGCCTACCATAGTCGAAGCCTCGTGATTCAATGCCTGCAAATGTTCGTACCGGGCTGTTGGCACCATCTGCACCAACCAAAAGCCGCGCTGCCAATGTCTTCCCGTTGGACAAAGAGAGAACTGGCCAGGACGAGAGGTCCATCTCTTCCGTGTCCGCGCCCAGCTTAATCGAGTCCACCTTGGTAGAGGTGAAGAGCTCAACGCCGCCGAGTTCTTCCAATCGGCTCAACAACATGGTTGTGGTGTTGACGTTCTCGATCATGTAGGCTATCGTAGTGGGCTGTGCAGGATTGCGCGGCGAGAGAGACGAACGTGCAGAGTCCCAATCGAAGGATATGCGGGCATCAGTGACTCCATCCCAGACCTGCATCTCCTGGTATGGCTGGACGCGGGCGGCATTGACGTGCGACCAGGCTCCAATGTCTTGACAGGGTCAGCGTTGCCGAGAGCATGTGAGATTGCCATTCTCTACCTTGAAGGTTTCTCACCGACGCGGGCGTGAGCGAGCTACATCTGTTGGAGAAGCTGTCCAGACTGGCATCCTTCGAAAGCCGGTTCTTCTGCAGGTCCTGGCCTTCAATCAGAGCCACCTTGAGTCCGCTCGTGACTGGCGACGCCTTCAGTCCCGTGAGCAGGCTCAGTCCTGCCGGACCCCCGCCCACGCACACAACATCGTAGACCTCTGGTGTGGTAGCGGAGCTCGAGGCAAACCTCCGATGAGGCAGATGGCGCACCCAGACCACGCTCCGTGTCGGTGAAGGCCGGCATGCTCTAAAAATCGGTCGGGGAGGCATCGTGGGGCCGGGAGCAGGGCCGTAGCATGGGCGAGCGTGGTGAATGCGCGAGGTTCGGTCGAGATGGTGGTGTCATGGTTGACCCAGAAGTTGGACGTGTTTGCGCTGTTTGCACTTCGGACCATGACATAATAATTCTCCGCTCCCGCTCACATGCCGCCCCGTCACGCTAGACCAAGAGGGGAGCATTAGTGAAGGGCTCCCCCGCTCGTCTCAACTTGCTCCAGCCATGAACCACAATTCATCTGACTACCTTATTCACATGCCAACTGAGAATAGCCAAGACCCACTGGCTTTTCATGCACGAGACAAAATCCTCAATCTGTGGCCAATCGTGACAAGAGACTGATATCATCATTTCTGCACCAGAGTCGGATCGGAGCCTTGATGACATCTGGACCGCCTGCCATATTTATTCTTCGCATACACAAGTGCCGAGAAAATCACCAGTCAATTGTCTGTTTAGAGACACTGAGTCGAATTTCTACATTCCCACCTAGAATACCTCGTCTTGGCCATTCCGATCATCTAAATTTTGAAGGAGAGCAAGCATCCATTCATCAGCTGAGGTCAATGAGATGTCGGCAACAACTGGAAATCCAAAAGATGGGAGAGCTACAGCCAGGCAGTCATCGTCAAACACGGTAGAAACATCCTCGGAACGAAGGAAACATCATGGCTGGTGACTGTCAGCGCGGGACGAACCGCGCTTTTCCGTTGAGTACCATGGGATTGTTGTCTTAGTGGAAAACTAAGTAGCATCATGTCCAATGGACGGGGAAGGGGTCGATTCAGAATCGCCGTAGCCAGGTCGTATTGCAGTAGTGACAACACACCTTTCCATGGTAAGAGCCAGTGAATCACAGCAACCACCCAAACCAACGGTAACTTGGAGCTCAACCACCGCTTTCTTCGTTCACGATACCAGTCTTTGCAAAACCCGTGTTCACAATGTGCTTCGGCCACCTCGACCAAGCCACTTCACGAGCGAGTGCGAGAACAAGATCTGCAAATTTACCATACTCACAACCTTGGTTCGAATGGATTCAAGACATCATCATCGTCCGCTCTTCCAAATCATAAATGAAGCAGCGGCTCTCCAGCACACTTAACCACTCGACACTACATCCAAACACTTCGAAGAGCATACTTTACTATCATCTCATTGCCCCTCACCGCAAGTACAGTACATCGAAGACTGTTGCCTCCATCACTGCAACTCCACTTCAAATCTACCGCATCTTCGTCACAAGAAGACGAAGCGTAAATCATCCTGGAATTCATCCTTCATCAACATGTTCACACGACAATCCAAACGCATTGATTCGGTGGCGAATCAGGCTGCCATAGAGCATTCAACTCCCAAGCCTCGTTCTGATCTATCTCGAAATCGACGAGATACAAATTCAATTGACTCGGACTTGCCTCCCATGTCCCAGTTGGCCTTTGAAGGAAGATCACATTGCTCCAATGATGATCATCTCTTCAACAACACCGGAGCAGGAAAATCGAGTACATTCGTCAATACCCCGGAATATCTATCGCAGCAAGAACCTTCACTCAATCCTCTCACGCCTACTGCGGTGACAAACCGTGAAGCTGGAGCGGAAGACACTCGCTGGAGGAACTTGCGAGCATACAGCCCTACGCCAGGTGACAGGACACTAGAGCGTCGAAGATCCTCTTTTCTCGTGAGATTCGGCGTTTTCGTCGCGTCTTTGCTTGGATATTCAAGCCCAGGTTCTCAGGACAAGCAACCTGAAATACCTTCTGAATCGTCGCCTCCACCATCATCGAGGTCCCCGCTAGATGATCCATCAGGTGACTCGTTCCCTGACTACCAAGTCCCAGCCGCCCCTTGTGGTACTCCAGACTCTGGTCTACACCCTCTGACTAGGCTGACTAGAGTCATTCCGCCTACATCCACAGTGGACTTGAGAGATGTCAAACCCACAAGCCGTTCCGTGATTGAAGAGCCTCGCGGTCGTTCAAGTGCGCCCTCTCCTTCCCCAAACGAGCATTTCCGTGTCGGCTCAGCACCAATCCCCATTCCCAACAGGGCACGAAACCTTGATGAAGACTCTTGGGCTCACGCCAATGCTTTCCCCATTGCGCCACCGAGCTTCGGCCACGGCAGACATCAGAGGCCCGCATCTCCCGTCACGAGCCCACTCACAACCATGCAGGCATCTCAAACATATACGCTTCGCCGCATCCAAGCAGATCTCCAAGATGCGCGCTCTCCGCCGCCTTCCCCAGTAATTCTACCCACACTAATGAGCGCTCTACCCGCCGCAATGTCAGGCACGGATCTCGGGCCACGAGAGCACGTAAGTCCAGCGGAGCGAAAAGAGCTTGAGCGTGTGGAGAAAGAGTTCGAGCGGCCCGCATCACCTTCTTTGCTCACGCCCCCGCGGTCTTCACTCGCCGTGCCGTGGGCGTGCGACTTGCCTGCGCCACCGCAGCAGAGCGCTGTCTCGCCTCCACTGGAGGAGCTCATGATCTTTGACATGGAGATGGACACGCCCCAGAGCACTCCTCCTGGTGCGAGTCCGTATCTGTCGAGAAAGGATGCGCGGCAGTAGTATGTTGAGGTTCTCGCGGACGATGGGAATGAAGCGCAGTGTGAGGAGGAATTTGGATGCTGTACGACGACTAGTTTACCTTGGCTAAGTAGCTGCGGACGCGGAATTAGAGGGCGAGAAGATTGTCTATTGTGTAAACAGGAAGCGTATTTGTGGACGTCAGGCGTTGAAGGCGTAAACAGTGCAAGGGACCACGTTTAGAAGATACCCAAGTCAGTTGGAAAAAGCGAAGGCGTTCAGGCGTTTATTTTGCACGGAGCACAGGCAAACAAGTAGCTAGCCTGTTTTTCATTCACAAAATCCGTAAAATAGAAAACTCCAAATGCTCGTGCCTGTGCCTGTGCCCGTCCTTACTTTCACCCAGCGCGTGAGATATTTTGAAATACTGCTATACAGCCTCGCGTGTCAAGGGAATTGCGAAGTTGTTCCAAGGTCAAATTAGCAAGCGCAGCTTCTAGGGGATGATGTCTCGCTGTTTCTTACTTCAACTATTACACCATGTCTTACGCCAGTGGGAGTTGTCGAACAATCCATCTGACTGAGTTGACGCGATCGATTCCGCCCGCGGCAGTGAAGGAACAGCGAACATGAGATGGAAATTCAAATTACCGCATTAGGAAGGTATCTGGAAAAGTGTTGATTACTGCAATTTGCGAAATACTTTTCAAAGTTCTGCAGCTCTGAAAGTAGAACCAGGTAACAGCGTGGTGGCCTCTGGTGCAGTTCGGAATCGGCCTGCAGGCGTTTCAACGCACTGAGGCTCCACGCACGTATATTTTACCTGTACTTAGGAATCAGCGAAAATACCAACACGACGTGCTTCAGGGTGTTTGTGCAGCGCAATATTATCTCATGACGGTGCCGAAGGCCTGTTGCCCTCTCTTTGCCTGTGCTATGTAAAATATGTGAAACTGAAGTGTCTGGTGCTTCAGACCGATTGGACAACGCTCTAGGTCCCTAAAATCATGCTGAAGGTCCTCTCACAGTATTCTCTCTCACTTGCGAGGCTTTGCCAATGTAGACCCAGTAGGCCACAACCTCTTGCAGTGATCGACACCTATTTACAATACTTGCCTATTTGGGTAATTATATTTCTGCAATCTTTCGTCTCGAGTTTTATCTCAACGATGTCGTACTTGTATTTTCTTGTTGGAAACTAGTATAATCATTTCCTTTCTGCTTTCGACAGCACCTGCCTTCATCCTTCTAATATAAGATTATGGGTAACCTGTCTGCCAGATCACTGTTTATGACCTCGTCAGTGGTTGCAGCCTTACTGCAGCTCGGTGTTCAAGCGCTGCGCAACATTAAGTCAATCCTTATAGCTGAACGCTGCCCGCTTACCGTTACTTGTGACACCGTCGTTATCTACTTGTATAGCTTCGCTGCCCAAAATCAAACCAAACCTTTCTTGTTTTAAGAACCGATCTCAACTAAGATCAATCCATTAGCATAGTATCATAGGGTAGGTTTCTATACACTTTACGATGTTATATGCACCTGCAAAGACATAGTCTTCCAGAATCTAGTCTTTCGAATCCGCTCAATTTGCTATCTAGGCGAATAAGCGCGGTGACCTCGTGAGACATCTTGCTAAGTGTGAGTTCAGGAAGAGTTGCAAAGAGAGTTTGATAGCCTTCTTTGTTTAGATAATGCCTTCACTATCTTGCGTCTTCTCAGCCGTATCCATGTCGACTTGGACACTAGCAATCATCACATCGATTTATTTCTGAGTCGTAGTTTGTGGTGCGGAATGCCGTAGACAGATACTTAACGACGATGTCTAGTTCTGCTCGATGCATTTGATTGCTTCCGAGTCTGCGATTCGCGAATTCGAAAGAGGTCTTAGATGGGGCACATCCAGTATTGTTGACACAAATTAGAGCCTCGCTGACTTTGCGCCTTGTTGATGCCTCTGACGATCAGCAACCTTCCAACGCTGTCATCGACTCCAAGTCACCACTTTGCTCTTTGGTAGCGTTTGCTGGTTTGTAAGATTTTTCATTGCAATTTCAGGGGTGCGAGTCGACCGTCGAGCAAGGCTCGTCCAATGCGGCTGCGGGGAGGGAGGATGCCGGCAGTCTTGCTGCGCTGCGACATTGCTATGATGGTATACATCATCCATCCCATTCATGTCCGTATTATTACCGTAATAGGTAAGTATTGGATAAACCATGGATTACTGTATATTTTACTTCAGAGGTCTATCGCAAAATTTATGCGAGGAAGAAAACCGGGCGAAGATCCTCTGGCATACCGGTGATGCACAAGCGGACGAGTGTTTGAAGGTTCTTTGGGAGGCTTATCTTGATGCCTAGCAAGGCGCAAACCAGGTCTAAATACCGTCAGGCTAGGCTGTTCAGAAACAGCGGCATCGGTGATGAGATCTTTTGAGGGCCTCCTCGGAAGTCCAACATAATAGTCTTGGCAAGACTAGACGCTGCCGAAGCGCTGGTGAATTCTTCATCAGCAGCACTCAGCAACGCCATAGGTACCTATGGCATTTTGCATTTCGAAAGGCCGTTTTCAACCGATATCGCTCTCGTTATTGAGAGCGGCAGCATTACAAATCTTATGAGCCCATTACCTATTGGTCAACAAATGCGGGACGCCTCCATTGATGAGGATACCCGCCTTGGATGTGGTGATCTTCTCACACGGGCAACACGTCGCTACGACGGCTTGGTACCAGTTCATATAAATGAAGATCCTCGGACCATGCTTGACTCTACGTAGTAGGTCAGAAACTTGTCTGCAGCCAATCTGTTTGAAACAGCTCATACGTGCGTTCTGATCTTGAGTAAATGCATCAAGTACGACGCAACCGAAATCTGACAGTGCGGACGGCAACAAAAGACACCTTGACTTCGAAGCGATATTTGAGTGTTTGGTGACAAGGTACTCCGTAAAAGAAAAGCCATGACACGTTCACGCCGCTCAACGCCGAGTTGAGTCTCAAATGACAGAAATTTATCGTCCCGTTCCTCTCCAAAATCTTGACCGCCGGTCCAAATTCAGAATGAGGAAGGATATCCTGGCTTGCAGCTTTCCCCCATACGCGAGGTGTCTTATTGGGACTATTTTCGATATAAGTAAGGGGTAGGGTACCGAAGATATGTAGCCTTATCGCGCGCTAATGCAGGAACCCGCCGCATCTCCAGAAGATCTCCATTTCGTACTCGCTCCGTCGCGCAATATTTGGTTATCAGATTGCAAACCTCCATACATTCAGATCGAAGATCAACTGACAGATACCGGTATTGTGTCCCACGAGACTATTCTTGAAATCTAGATCTTTGTTTTCCCCGGGCCATGTGGAGTTGCCCGTTCAATAGCTCCGCTCGCCTATTTTCCCCTGAGGTGGCTGATCCAGATCATCGTGGTGGAGGTGGCGCCCGCTGAACCAAGCCTCATTCTCTAGCCTTCTCCTCATCAAGCTTTTCTCTTCAGCTCTATAATCTCCACATGGCTAGATTAGTCTCGGTTTGTTTTCGTCGATTCATTTTGAGCGATCTAGGCGTAGTATCAATCGCTTGTCTTACGCTAGTGTTCACTGAAGCTTTCCAGCCCCAGGGCTTCGATTTTGTATCGGCCCTTTTACTGTTCATCTTGATATTACTATGTATACCCGATGTTCCGTCAAGCTTTCGCTCGTCGTATCTTCTTGATCCGCTTTCTAAGGCTATCACTCTTTCTAGCCTAGATACCTACACTCGTTATTACATCTCTCTTAATTAATTAATACACGTCTAGCATGCGTTCTGGCATCTTTTGGGCTCTCATTGCCCCAGCTGTCCTCGCACAGTCAATCAGCACCACTGGCCGCTGTGGTGCGGCAAACAGCGCTTTAACGTGCTTGGGCTCTACCTTCGGTAACTGCTGCTCACAATATGGATGGTGCGGAAGCACGGATGCCTACTGCGGAGGAGGATGTCAACCGGGATTCGGTTCTTGCACCATTGTAACTACACCTGGAACCCGACTCTCTCCCGACGGTACTTGCGGCGGCACTACTGGCTACTCGTGCCCAGGAAGTGGTTTCGGAAACTGCTGCAGCTCCTATGGCTGGTGTGGTAGCACCACTGCTCACTGCGGAACTGGCTGCAATAACGCTTTCGGCACTTGCACCAGCCCATCGTCCTCAGTCCGCTCCTCCTCAGTCCGCTCGTCTTCAACTCTCAGGACAAGCACTCGCGCCTCATCTACGGTTCGCTCTTCGTCTACAGTCCGCTCGTCATCAACCGCTCGCTCGTCGTCTACAGTACGATCATCCACGATCCGCTCGTCGTCCACCGTCCGTTCGTCATCTACTGCTCGCTCTTCATCTACGATTCGCTCGTCGTCTACTGTGCGAACTTCTTCGAGCACGCGATCTTCGTCCGTGACTCGGTCTTCGTCGACAGTACGCTCTTCCTCAGCTGCTGTTTCTTCCACGATTAGCTCAAGTGTCCGACCTTCATCTTCAAGTGTTGCCTCCTCGACTGTTCAGTCTAGCACTGTAGTCTCGTCATCAGTCGTTGCATCTCCTTCCGCATCTGCCCCAGTTTCAGTTGACGGTAGCTGTGGTGCCACTGGTGGTGGGCAAACCTGCGGTGGATCAGTCTTTGGTAACTGCTGTTCCGAGTATGGATACTGTGGATCTACAGACATTTACTGTGGAACTGGATGTCAATCTGGATTTGGAACTTGCGCAGGCTCCTCGTCATCATCGCTGGCATCATCGACTATTCAGTCAAGCACTGTTATCTCGTCATCAGCCGCTGCATCCTCAACTGTTCAATCAAGCTCCGTATCTTCGTCTGCACCCTCTGCATCCCCATCTGCATCTGCCCCAGTTTCAGTTGACGGTAGCTGTGGTGCCACTGGTGGTGGGCAAACCTGCAGTGGATCAGTCTTTGGTAACTGCTGCTCTGAATATGGATATTGTGGATCCGACACGATTTACTGTGGAACTGGATGTCAACCTGGATTTGGAACTTGCGCAAGTTCCTCTTCCTCGTCATCGCTAGCATCCTCGACTATTCAGTCAAGCACTGTTATCTCGTCATCAGCCGCTGCATCCTCAACTGTTCAATCAAGCTCCGTGTCCTCGTCTGCGCCCTCTGCATCTCCTTCGGCATCAGGCCCGGTCTCAACAGATGGCCAATGCGGCGTTACTGGTCTCGGACAAACATGTCTTGGTTCGATTTTTGGTGACTGTTGCTCAGAATATGGGTTTTGTGGATCTGAGTCGATTTACTGCGGAACTGGATGCCAGACCGGATTTGGTAGGTGTGATAGCTCAGCTTTGGCAGTTTCAGTCTCGAGCTCTGCGGTTCAATCCTCCAGCTCTGTGGTCCCATCCTCGAGCTCTGCAGCCCCATCTTCAAGCTCTGCGGTCCCATCTTCAAGCTCTGCAGTCCCATCTTCAAGCTCTGCAGTCCCATCTTCAAGCTCTGCAGTCCCATCTTCAAGCTCTGCAGTTCAATCTTCAAGCTCATCAGTTCGTCCTTCAAGCTCCTCGGTGGCCCCATCGATTTCGTCAACTCCAGCTCCGACAAGCTTCTCTACCCGAGCATCATCCAGCTCATCGGCACCTGCTGCTTCCAGTTCAGCACCTTGCCTCGCTGTTCTGAGCAACTATGTCAAGAACCCTGGGTTTGATACATCTACGTCCGGAAACTATGTGACACCCTGGCAAGAGACCACATCAGGTGGCTTCTCCTCTACCCAATCTACGTCATCCACGGGTTTCGGGCGCACAACCCCATCTAATCGCGCATACCGTGGTTACTCGAGTTCAACGGCCTCCTCCGGTACGCTCATTCTGAAGCAACAGAGCATCTCCATCCCTAGTGGTTCAGTAATCGATGTCAGCGGCTGGGTTCAGCCACTTCGTACTGGCAGTACAACAACAAACACCTTCAGCATTACCTTGAAGTTTGACAATACAGTGGTCGCTACTCTGGAACCGACGAACGAGCAGCAGCAGCAATGGGTGCAGCTTGCAACTACAGCAGCGACACGTATTACTGTTCAAGGACAATCTTCTCACTCTATCTCTCTTGAGGTCCGTAGCAAGGGCGCCAACGGCTATGTCTTCAACGCCGATGACTTCAGCATCAGCATTGTGACTCCACCTCCCGGACGAACCATCTGCGCTGCTTAGACACTGGTTTCGATCCTGCAAAGAAGTTATAGTCGCAGTCTCTTTTAGAGGACAGGAAATATTGACAAGTTTAAATAGACTTGTTGTTGGTCATTCTTCTATAGCATAAGATTTACATATTCTTCTTAATACCACGATCTTGATTTAGGGCCGAGAGATGATCACGATGAAATAAATACAGTACGATTAAAACTTGTGAGCTTGTCCATGTACTCTTTAACTCGCTTGAAGAATAACTGTCCACTGAACATCCCTCGGCGACTGATGACCCAAACCAATCTCTTCCAAGAAACGCCTTGCCTCTTCCACCATCACAGCATCCTCCGTAGACACTCCCTGGCCTAGCCCCACTTTCGCCAGACGCAGAAACCGCTTCCCATCTCTCATCCACGGCTGTGGAAAATCGCCCTCAAAGACGATTCTCAGAGCCATGCACTCTCGTCCATGCTGGCTCTGCTGCGCAATGCTATAGCTAGGGTGCTCGAGACTGATCCTGGCAATCGGAGCAGTCTGTGCCGCAACGTACGTCAGCAGCGAAGGTTGTGTTCTCGAAAACAACCCATCTAGCTCTCTACTCAGACGTGGCTGGATGGGCTCCGTGTGCGCGCCGCCCCAGGCGCGATTCCGCTTAACCAAGAACTCAAGCCGTACTCTCGGATTCCGTTGCACGAGCTCCATCAACGGGAAGATGTTGATTGCCGTCGTGTCCCAGACGTAGCGCTCATAGTAGATGTGCAGGGTGCCTGAATGCGAGGTTATGACTTGTCCCTGCGAGTCCTGGGCTGGGAAAAACGTCCGTATGTATGGGAGTAAGCTTGTGAGTGGGAAATGGTGTGGTAGTCGGCTGTTGTAGATGGGCAGGAATTCCTCGCGGAGTTGGTGGCATGTCTGTGTCAGATTGCGGAATATGCGTTTGGGCGGACAGCGGGTAGGTGGCGTGTAATAGTGTAGAGATCCGTATCTGACTTTTCGGGGTAGTGTCAAAACAGCGATTTCCTCTTCCGCTTCCGTGGTATAGTCGTATATGCATAAGCGGATTTCGAGAGGGAGGGTGAGGAGTTTGGGTAGTGGTTTGACTCCGTAGCTTGTTACTTTTGGAACTTTCTTGGACTTCTTTTTAGCCATTGTCGTAGATTGTTTGACTACTTTAGTTGTTGAGCAGTACGTAGATTTACTGGAGGTCTAGAATAATTAAATTATTATTCTTGTAGAACCCCGAAGACAAGTGCAACAAAACTGTAGCGCCAATAACTGGAAACAGTCAACACAGGTCGATAGAGCGAACCAGCGTATATATTGCAACGAGTGAGTCATCTTTGATTTTATACCCAAGGTCGCATCCTTCCTCCGTCGACAAGGCTGAGTAGGGTCAGTCGTTGCACTGCCTCCCAGGTCCTAGCTCGGGCGTACTGGTACCCCTGCTCTCTTCTCTACGCTTAGCCAACTCGACAAAAATGCATAACAACATCTCTATAATACTGCCCGTCGAAGCGGAGATGCAAACAGATATATCGGGTGCTGATGTTGTTCATGTTATTCTTGCAACTGGGCATCCAAGACACCCGCCTCCACCACTTGTTCAATAGTTCGTTGCTCCTAGATCGCGGTACTGAGCTGTACGATACCTTTCACAATAATTTGGTTTTATTGAAGCATCTGAGCGTGCTTCTGTACCAAAAAAAAAATGGAGGTAACCATATTCAAACGTATATCAAGTCGAGATAGCCTGAAGTTCTTCCCGACCTTGTCTGGTTTCTTGATGTCGTCGAGTCCCAGCATCACAGACACAATCAGTACGATAGCTCGTTCGTAATTGTATTTAATGTGATGCGGTTTATCTATTACTGTTCAATTCTCCTATGTACACTGATTTTGGCGCACTTGCCCCATGGGTCAGGCGAATTTAACGTCTATAGCTTCGCTCCAACCTCTCTCTTCGCAATCTCCTTCAACTCTTTCTTCAGAATCTTCCCCGACGCATTCTTCGGTATACTTTCCATAAATCGCACGCCACCCACTAGCTGCTTATACCCAGCCAGCCTCTCATTCATGTACGCTTGTACGCCCGCTTCATCCAGCGCACTCCCCTTCTTTAGAACGATGTACGCTCTCGGTAACTCACTCCCGGCCTCAGCAGCCGCCACACCGATTACAGCAGCATCGCTGACCTCGTCATGCGCAAGTAGAACTCCCTCCAGTTCTGCAGGCGCGACCTGGAACCCACGGACTTTGATCAACTCCTTCTTCCGATCAACAATATACCACAGTCCATTCTCCTTATTTCTGAGTGCTATATCACCCGTATGGAAATACCCATCCTCATCCCACGCAAGTCTATTCGCTTCAGCGTTGTTGAAGTACCCTTTCACTATTAGCGGTCCCCGCACACATAGCTCCCCGCGCACGTCGTAGCCCGTGACATCGATCCCCTCGTTGTCAACGAGCTTTGCATCAAGGTTAGGCAGGAATCGGCCTACACTGCCTGTCGGATCGTGTTCAGGGTAGTGTATCATTGTTGCAATGCAGCTTGTCTCGCTCATGCCCCAGACCTGGTTAAACGGCGTGTCCGGCCGCAACAGTGCTTTGAAGCGTGCCTGTGGTTCTGCCGCTAGGGGTGCAGCGCCAACCCAGGAGTTGCGTATCGAAGCTAGAGAATAGCGTTTCGTGAGCGGCGAGTTTATGACTTGTAGGACCATGGGTGGCACCATGTTCGCCTCAGTGATGCCGAATCGCTGGATATTTTGCAGCCAAGGCTCGAGCTCGAAACGTCGCATTACATAGGTTCGTAATCCACTGCGTAGAGGCGAAGTGTGTGCGCGCGGCACGTTGGAGACGTGGAACATTGGGGTGCAGAGAAGACGGATAACTTGGTAATCGCGTGGGACAGACTCAAGGACCATCGTGTGCTGTGCAATGAAGTTGCGGTGGGTCATTTCAACGGCCTTGGGGAGTCCGGTTGTCCCACTGCTGAAGAGGCGGGCAGCTGTTGTGGATGTGCTGCGCTTCTTGTCGTCCCAGTGGATCCAGGGCGATTCTCCTCGGTGCATCAAGGCGCGCCAACTGCGCTGTCCACTGCCAGCGTGGTCATCTAGATCTTGTAAACTCGTGAGCGGCGTGTGGTGATCGAAGACGAAGATGTTACTGAGTGGAATATTTGCGGCAGCCGCTGCTTTCAGAGCGTTGGGAAGTAGTTCCGGTTCTACGATGAGGGCTTTGACTTCAGCGGTTTGGAAGGCGTGGGTTAGTTCGTAGGACGTGTGCGAAGGGTTTACACCGGCGAAGATGCCGCCGAAGGAGAGGATGCCAATAAAAGCCATGGAGTAGAAAATCTGTGAAAAACATATTGTCAGGACGGAGGCACGTGATGTGATCTGGCGTGAAAGTGTAGGTTGCGATCTCAGGTAGATGGAATTATCGATGTTGAGACTCGTTAGACTTCTGAAAAGAGTACCTACATCATTAAAAGACAACATGCACACGCAATCTCCAGGCTGGAGTCCTAAGCTCTTGAAACCTGCACATAGTTTCCTCGTGATACTTCGTGCTTGGCGTGATGTGATAGTTCGAGACGGATCTGCTGCGTCGACGTATATCTGCCATTGTGTTCAGTACTTTTTCTCGAAGGTTTGAAGAGATGATTTGACTGCATGTGAAGGGGAGTTCCACTCACTGGGGCATCTAAATCATATTTCTGCTCGTCAAACATCCACGATAGTAAATCCTTGTTCGGAATCTCAATGTGTTTATCGGCCAGGAACGGCATGGTGACAGAGGGCGTGGCTGAGGCGGGCGTTAGTCTAGCGATCTAGGGTTCTATGTCTATATCTAAGTCCAGGTTTCCTGGGCGTGCTTTTTGTATGTGCAATATGCAATGAGGGGTTGTTGTAGGGACGAGAGACAACCCGCACCATTGATTGCGGTGGTTGCTGAATCGTGGATATATAGTCATGGCAAAGAACAATTGAATTTCTTTTCCAGAACAAGTTATAACCGGAAATATTTCCTCGATGCCTCGGGACGGAATGGAGCTGTCAAAGTGCGGGGCTACGTAACTGAGCGGTTCTATTCCCATCCTAGTGCATCTGCAAGTAACCCCTCACAACCCCGAATCCTCCACAACACTACTCCAGATCGACCCCAGCCTATACAAAACACAAGTAGCCTACTCACTCACACACATCTACCCACTCCCGATAACTCCTCCATGCAACAGTACCGGTGCCTCGCTGCTGAAGTTTGCTACATCATCCATAATCTCCTTTGTCCCAGGGTCCGCTCCAGCGGCGCCAAACCCCTCGTAGCTCTCAAACTGCATGACGACGACGAAAGTGTAGGGACCGTCGGCATTGAGCTCGGAGACTTTGTAGGATGAGAGACCGTGCTTTTCCCAGTGCTTCTTCACCAGCGGCATGTGTGTCGCGAGATAGTAGTCCTTGTTGAATGTGGCACCGTCTTTGCGGGGGTAGAGGACGAGGATTTGTGCACCGGACATCTCGGAGGTTGGTTGGATCAGACCAGAAGCTGATAGATAATCTGTCTGGGGTTTGGATAGATAGTAGGTAGTTGAGGTAGCTTTGGAAGGTTTTTACGGTTGTAAAGGCATCGTGCCGAGGGAGGTAGACCCTTCTTATACTCCCAAGACTGGTACTACGCCTAGTAACCCCTCTCCGAAGTGCTTCCAGGCTCTCCGAGGTTCTCTTTGAGACTCTTACATCGACGACTCGCCGTGACATGGCGTCGGGCCGCTTAGTCTGCACGTGTAATCGGCGCAACTAGCTGGCTGCGCTAGGCGTGACGTCGTGCCGAATGCTTGATGCAGTTGCTACAAATATTACTATACAGTATCAAAGTTGCCCTGATGATAAATGCTAGGCACGGACGTCCACGGATGTGGCGGTCTGTATTGCGCAATCAAACGGCCCACTTGGTTCGCCTTCTACCCTGTGTAATACGATTAATTTTGTGTACCCGCTGTGTAAGTCCTAAGTCCCTAGGTAGGGTAGATCGGGGATCTATCATCAAGTGGAACCCGCTTAAAGCGTGCAACACCAACTCATAGTAATCATAGTAAACCATGATAACAAATCCGCGGGAATCTTGATTGATCAGTGCCAACACTGCTCAGCACTCTACAATCTAACAAACAATCTGGCGAAGTAGGTTCAGACACGATATCTCCATCGGTATTCACCAGTCTAATCTGTTCGTTAGTAGCTCCTTGCTTCTTCGCTTTTGCTCTTAGAATGCTGAGAAGATGGACAGAGATATGGCTTTTCTTGCAAATTTCGAGACTGTGCTTAAGTTTTGCAATTGGGAAAGACTTCTGTTTGATTTTGCTTACTCAGGGTTGATATCGTGTACTTTGGTTCTAGTTAATAAAATAGAGAATCCTGGTGTTGACGAAGAAAGAAAACAGAATGACCGCACATTGCAGCGCCACAATTCCATCACCAAGAAACGCCATGTGCCGCGAGGCACAATCGGCATGGAGATTTCAGCTCGTCACCTTCATGGAGAACCTCCAAATGCAGGCTGCGTATAGCAAGCTGATCATGGGCAAGTTTCCAGCCTCGTGGCTGGCTCAGCCAAGAACAAGGCGCACTTAGAATCTTAGCCTCGCTTGCAAGTTTCTATGGTTGGACGTATCAGGGTGTCCCCACGTTTCCAAGAAACCAATTGCAGGTGATCATGTCTTCGCCTTCATAATGGATTGCATTCTGGGGCGGAGTCGCGCCTTGGTGTGCACCTCAGCCTCATGCACATTGCCATTTGTACAACGAAAGTTGGCTAGTTTACCATGGCTCCCCTTGCCGGAAGTCCGGCTTAGGAAATATTTAGGTTACAAACTTACAGCCTTGTGAAATTCGGCGAGGCTATTAAGCAAAGAAAGCGCGATAAATGAGGTCCCTGATCGCCGTCTCTATTCATCCCACTGCCCCGCCAAGAAAATGTCAACCATCGCAGAACCTGCTGTTGGCCTTTGGACTAACCATGATACTGGACAATGGACATTGACCTTGAGTTCGAGGAACGCCGGTATCCTGTCCGCGGCCTTGGTTTTGTTCATAGGTACCGTTTCCGTCCAAGCATGGAGCATCACTAGATTTCTGCTACACCAGTATCATGCTAGTCGTAGCGTGGGCGATGGACTCTTTCAAACCAGACAGACGATGCTTCGAAACAGTATCACGCCTACACAGGCGTCATGGCTATCTTTACGCATCGTCTGGAGCTGGCGGAAAGTCAACGGAACTCGTGCCGCAGTTTTCCGCATGATGCTTGCCTTTGTTGCAGCAGTTGCGAATCTTGCTATCTGGCTCGTAGTGGGGCTTTATATCTCTTCTATCTGGACACTAGCAGGAGACCAGGTACGAATCAACCCAAAGACATGCGGGTATGTCGCACTAAACACTTCGACGACGGATCTTGCTCGGTCCTGGACCATGTACTGGGCGAGCCGCTTGCAATCGGCATCAGCGTATGAACAACAATGCTACAGCTCATCAAGCAATTCGAGCGTATGTACACGTTATCCTTCCGCCAGGGTACCATGGGACGTGAGTGACGCCGAATGTCCATACCCGCCAGACGAAGATCTTTGCATACATACCAACTCGACACCGATGCAATTGGATACGGGGTTCGTAAACTCGAATCGAGACCTGGGAATGAACTCCGAGCCAAAAGATTCGATTGATTACAGAAGGGTTACTCAGTGCTCGCCCATGCAAGCAAACTATATTGGAGTAACAGCGCGCAATATATCATTCTACTATGGGCAAAATGTAGGTTTGAGATCGAATCAAACTTTTACCTACCCTATTGCAGCCCGGACCATAGTCGAAGGGTACACTTTGTAGTACGTCTATCAATCAACCAAGGCGGCAACCTCCTGACTGACCTCACCCTCAGCTCACGGTCCTACGATCCTTGGCTACCCAACTCCATCTGGCAGCCAAACACTACAGTATTCGACCGCGTCGACGCCGGAATCTCCATCATGTTCCTGTCAGCAAACAAACTCTTCTACTACGACCGCGTGTGGGATCCATGGTTTCGAGTCGGACCACTCGACCCCAACGAAGAAGTCCCCTCCATCCCCCTCTCCAACGGCAACACAGTCCAGCTGTACGCCCCCACCCGCGATGTCACAATCGTAGGCTGCGTCGAGCAACACCAGATCTGCACCGCGGCCGAAACCAAGAACCAGTACTGCACCACGCCCTCATCCCTGACATCCACCAACAACCAAGTCGCCAGTCTAGACCTGAATCCCCGCCAGCGAGCAACAGCGACACGCATCCTGCTCAACGTCATCGGCGTCGACATGGCGTTCGTGGCCTCCTCGCTGCAAGGCGACGCGCTGCTGGCCTCGCGCACAATCTTCCAGGGCGCGCAGCAGAACAGCCTGCCGTCCACGCAGTGGCGCGACGAAATCTCCCGCTGGTTCTCCATCGCCCTGATCCTCCTCCAGGAAGGCGTCGTGCAATACGTCACTGGGCCCAGTCGCCCAGAATGGGCAGCCTATGTGTCCAACGACGCGAGTCCGGCTGAGCGTGAAGAATGTACCACTCAGCGCATCAGATTGACGTCCTCGCAGCAGAATTTCAGCATGACGGGGATTGTCGTCGTGCTCGTTGTGGGCGCGCTGATTATCGTGCTGGGACTAAGTATCGATACGCTCGCGGCGTGGCTGGGCCGACATCTGCCCAGGGGTGAGCAGAGGAGAGCGGCGTGGGTGCTGGACGGCGTGTATCAGCAGCAGCGGCTTGCGTTTGAGGGGCTGGGCGTTAGGGATTGGGAGGGCATAGGGGATGAGATACCCACATCTGGGTGTGTGGAGTTTCCGAGCCGTGAGGGTGCTGCGCAGCCAGGGTACCAGCAAGTCCATCAGCGTCATCAGAGTGTGACATATCTGCATAATGGGTTGATGGGTAAGGTTGCTGAAAGGTAGATGGGCAGATGGCAATGGATATTGCGTTGCCTTCCTCCTTTTAGAAGTCATTGCTTTTGTTTCGGCTCACGACAGTCGAGCAAACCCTCTGCACAAAGTAGAACATTTCAAGTACAGAGTATTGACATTTTCATGTAACTGCATATTTGTATGCTGCTTTCTACACGCAGCCATCATCCACAGTAACTGCCCATTCCTCCACATCCATCCTGACCCCGAGCCAGAAAAGTACCGTAAATCATAACCAACCCAGGGCTGGCCGTAGCTAAAGGCCGACAGCCCAAACTCAAATGCTAATGAAGACCATCCAGAGATCATGACGCCAATGAATATGCATACAAAAAACAGCTTATATGTGAAACGCCCCGAGTGTGCTGAGATCCTATCCTGATCCCAAGATGGTACCCAAACGCCATATCATAAAAAAGAAATGCCTATTGACTTGTCTCCGTGCTACCATCGTCAAGATCATCGTGGGGGAGGACATCGACTTGCACACGATCTGATTCGCTATCGCTGTCACTCTCGTCTTCGTCCTCATCGTCATCTTCGTCCTCTTCTTCGTCGTCGTCATCGCGTTCAATAGGCATACCGGGCACGGGTTTCCATTCGACATAGTCTTGGGCGACCCATCGTTTGCTGCGAGGAAGCACATAAGGATCGAAGGGGAAGTAAGCGTCCATCAGGAATCGCTCTTCGCCCTTCTTTCCGCTGAGAGCAGTTTCTCGTCCACCTATGCCATCGAGATATCCGCTAGCTAGACTGCGTGCTAGGCGGACACGCTTGTTTGTCTCCATGAGCGGGTAGATGTACATGAAGCGCAGGTGGTGAGCCATTCGTGCGAATTGAGCGACGATAGTTGGTGCACAGATTTTCAGAGGGTTAAGCCTGCAGAAAATGTTTCGCCGAATGATTTCCTGTATGGAATTGTGCCATTGGAAATCACCTTCGTGGTAGATGATGTCCTCATCGGTGGGTGGATTGCCATCGGGTGTGACAATGAGTTCCCGCCATCGAAAGCAGAAGGTGTAGAGAAGAGCCTGTGAGATGGCGTAGTATGTGCTGTATCGACGGAGATCAGGGCCCTTGGACGTCGGTTCTTGTGATATCCGCAAGCTCTCTAGATGATGACAGAGAAGATCGAAGACATCGCGAACCACTGCTCCTGAGACATGCGACCCACGGGCGATGAAGGAGGCAAGATAAGCGGCGGCTGAATTCCGGAGTAGTTGTGGTCGACCCTGATCGAAAGCAAGATGTGAACAGCAGCCCGCAAATCGCTCGATCAAATCGTTCGATGTTTGACTGAAGTGAAAGAGAAGGAATTGGGTGTGTCGCGAGCGGTAGGTTGGGATTATGATATTCGCAAATTGTGAGAGAAGGCTTTCGAATATTTCGTCGATTTCAAATAGGTCGCCTTTCTCGAACACAGAGTCGTAGTGCGAGAATTGTAAATCCATGATAGTGTCAAGTTTGAGCATGACTTCTCGTACTTCCTTTAGTCTTTGATCTTCGGGATCAAGACTTTCTTCGCTCGATACCGATCCATCATCGCTCACGTTATCGTCGTCCTCAGCGTCCTGAATGGCAGCATCGAAAAGTCGCTCCTCAATGTCGTCATCTAGATCTTCCATATCCACTTGCATTTGAACATCGATCTTGACCAGCTTGTCTGTCACTAACGAAAGCATCTCGCCCTTGATTTCTGGACAGTATTGTGAAACGCTGAGAATGTTTCTAATGTATTGTACGTGCGTCTTCGCGCTGTCGTTCGAGAATGGGAATGTCGAAGCAATGATAGGCGCCAGAAAAGAACTTGCCATGGGATTCGAGCGAAGGATGTACTTGAGGGAATCGTGTATGCGTGATTGTAGGCGGACTCGTTGGATATGTGGGTCGTCCTGCTGCCTGGCGGTGGTCGATGGAGAGTTGAGGAACAGGCTCACAAGCATCTGAAGCACAGTCGAGAGGTATCCGGGTTGCACGGAAAGCAGCGAGCGAAGGAAGTGACGATAGGAGCGGACAAAGTCCTCGTTGCGGGCGATCCAGCTGCAATCGATAACGGCATGCACAAGATCTCGACAGCTGTGGTCGAGGAGTGGGGCATTGTTGGTGAGCGCAATGACGTATTTTTGGAGAAGCCCAGATAGAGGGGCAGTCGGTGATGTTGGCGTCTCCTTGAACAGTCCTCTGAGCCCGTCGCAGGCCGCCTTGTCGCCCGCGGCATGCTTCTCAATTGCTCGCCGCACCTCCTCTCCTACCAGCTCCAGGCTCTTATCGTTGTCATCCGTCAGTATCCGTACGTCGATATCAGGATCGAAGGTGACTCGGCGTCTTTTGAGCTGTGCCTGAGGTGTCTGTTCGGTGTCTGAGCTGTTGTCGGTGTGCCTGCGTTTGAGGCTGCCGCCTGCACTTGGGGCAACGACGCCGAGGGATCTCTCGGTTGAGGCAAGAGAGACCATGTTGAAGGAAAGGATGGCAGTTGGGCGATTACATCTGGTCGGCGTGCGCGAAGAGAAGGAAGTGAGGCTGGTGGTTCCTGCGTTGAGGTGAAAATCACGGTGAGGCGGGGATGGCTCGCACGCGACTGTGCGACTAACGCCGACCCTGGATGAGACTTTTCAGTGGGCCGCTTATATAATTGCCAAGCCTCACGTTCACCTGCGATAACATCATGTGATTGGACACAGCCAGTAGGTGCCAAATCAGAACAGATTCAACTTGTGTATTGCTTCCGCTGTGGAGCCAGCGTGTGCAGTCTCTAGCTAAACAGCAGATATCTTTCACCTTCCAGAATTACAAGCCTCTAACCTTAAATTGAGACGCATCCCAGCAAAGGCGATATCCGAATTAGAGTTTGGAGGTGACGTATAAACTTCTCTACGTCGGCAAACTTCCCTAGATTCATGGGCTTTGTCTTCCGTTCAACATTCCTGTCTACCCTCACCGGTTGAATTCCTTGCAAGCGACAATACCATGTTCCTCCTCTGAAGATCATGCTCACATCTCCCCACACTGTGAGATGGTGATGTCCTGGACAGGCTTTCCTTCGGGATTGGCGAGTGTTCGCGTGTTCTCGATCTTGGTAACGACATCCATGCCATCAATGACATTCCCAAAGACAACATGCTTGCCGTTCAGGTGAGGAGTTCCATTCTTTGCTGTGATGATGAAGAACTGGCATCCGTTTGTGTGCTAGACGTGGTCAGTGGGCGAGCAAAATACCTGGGTGGCCTGCGAATAGATATTGATGCATGATCGAAATCAACTTACAGGGCCAGAATTTGCCATGGATAGGAGACCGGCCTTGTTGTGTGAGAGAGTGAAGTTCTCATCAGCGAACTTCTCGGTGCCCCAGATGGTTCTTGATCCAGTGCCATTGCCGTTGATGAAGTCGCCACCTTGGATCATGAATCCTTTGATCTGAAGTCCGACTTAGATTGGCTTGGAAGTGGCATGAGTCTTTGGGTCTTACCACGCGATGGAATTTACATCCTTTGTAGCCCTGTGGCAGGCCTCGACTATTCTTCGTCTCGCCGGTGCAGAATTGACGGAAATTCTCAGCCGTTTTGGGAACGACATCTTTGAATAATTCTATCTTGATCCTCCCCAACTTCTCGCCTGCATGATTATGTCAGTCGATATTGGTCACGGGAATAATTTGGAAGAGCCAAGCGGGACGCGTCGACTTCCGGTGCGCGGGGTGAGGGGTCGAGGAAGACCAGGGCAAGAAATGGTGCGCATACCACCCAACGAGATGTCGAAGAAGACGATTGGATTACCCTCGGTAGCATCGGCCATGGCGGAGAGTGCTACCGTGGATGCAGCAGAGCCGTTAAGTGCGGTGGACTGAGATGACGACAGCGGGACTGCGTGGGCTGCGAAGAAAACACCACCAAGCTCTAGATGCGAGTGTTGCAGCTGAGCGCGGAGAAAGGCACGCGCACACAGCAAGCAAGCAAGAGTGCAGCGGCGATCGCCTGCGTGTGTCTGAGAAAAAGTTGCAAAGCAGGGAACGCTTGAGGTGACCGTAAGTGGTGTGGTGGGAGGGAGTAGCCTCGCAGACAAATGCTTAGCGCTGGGGTAATGCGTGAATGGTTCCACATGTTACAGGGATGGCGGCACACACTCGACGCCTCGAGCGACTTGGGATAACGAGACGTGGACCGCAAAACGGTCGGTATTCCGCGCACACTCATCAGCAGAGCCTGCACGTCGGAGCGCGAGTACATGTGTTAATCTATGTCATCAAGGCGCGACAGCACTCTGCATGCCACGGCCCGCAAGTGGTCGACAGGGTTGAGTGAATTGAGTTGATATGGGTGGTCGAGGGCCTGCTGGATGTGACACGCCCCAGACGCTGCCAGCATCGCACAATAATAATGAGGAGCACAAGACGCGGTGCAGGAAGTCAGCATCAACTCCACTGCGCACTGTATGTAGCTATTGTATTAGTGCTTCCATTCTCAGGTGCGTGGCTACTGTTATTGCTATTGTGTGCCAGGACTGGGTGTGTCATCTGCGTGGTTTTCCTGCTGGGTATCCTTTACTTGGCCTGGTCAAGACTCAAAGGCAGGGCAGGGCAAGGCAAGGCAAATCGTCGGCGTCGGTGGCCCTGGCCCATGCGGCCTTTATCCTGTCAGGCCTGTCCCGTTGCCGTCCTGCGCTGTTCCCAACCCAACCCCATTCTCGACCTCCGCAATCCACCTGCACTCTCCGCGACTCTGCTCCTGCACAGCCGCCCTGCACATCACCTGCTCTCGCGACCTTCCCCACGACTCTCGCATGGCCCAGAGTTGTGTTGCGTCGTCCATTCACAGCCCGCTGCCGTCGTAGGAGCCCTCGCCAGCTGCCGGCGCGGATTCTTATCAGCCGGGAGGTCACTGGTTCGCCACGGCCGAGTCGTCGCCGTCACCATTCGACACCCTCACCAGTCGCACTTTCCTCCTGCTCGCGCGCCTTCCTGGAACGACGCCACTGCTTCGAGACTGGCAACTGCTGCTGGCTCGCTCCACCACATCGCGCTGCCCTGAAGCGTCTCGCCCATCCCAGACGTCCCTCCTGCATCCGGCCCGAGACAACACAAGACCGACGGCTTCGATTCGACTCTGCAATACAGAGCACGCGCGATATACACATGGAACGATAGATTCCATCGCAATCCACAATGTCTACCGTCATTGCTTCTGGCTCGCAGCCCAGCCAAACCGGCCAGCCACCAAACCAGGGCAGCAACACTGGCAGCGGCGGTCCCACCAGTTCACCGCTGCTCTTCTTTGTCGCTCTCGGTTTCGGTGTTGTATTCACGAATCTATGGTAAGTCGATCTGATATGCGTGTAATTGCTTTTTCTGACACTCAGCTCAGGATCATCGTGGGTGTCAAGTACTGTTTCCGCTACAACCGCCGTCGCGCAGCTGCAGCCGCAGGAGATGGCGAGCCAATCGATCTTGCTGCGATGCCGCGGCCGCATAGACGGAGAAGGGAAAAGAAACTGATGACAATGGAGGAGGTCAATGAGCGATTCCCCCTGACCAAGTACAAGCAATGGAAGTCGTCTCGTGAAATCGAAGGCCTATCGCCTAGTGGAGGAATCGCAACGGCACCACAGAGCAGGGCACCCAGCATCAAGGATGTCGAGGGCGCTCTCTCCGTCAAAGACGAACCTTCCAGCCCGAGACCCAACACGGCACTGTCCATGGCTCGTGAGGACCTCAATACGGCAAACTCTTCAGCTGAGAGAACATTGTCACCCAAGACTAGCATGGAGCTCAGGGTAGTAGGTGGCGACAAGGCGGTCGAAAAGGTTCTGGAGGCGGACAAGGAAAAATCCACCACCACCACCACTGCTGAGGCTGTCGAGACCACAACTGTCCCCGCTCAAGTCACCTCACCCCTAGCAAATACACGGACTCATGACGAAGACTCGGACGATGATGATGATCCAATCCGCACTGCCGCTGCTCCGGAGCTATTGGCAGAGCCAGGCGACACTTGCGCTATCTGCTTGGACACGCTCGAAGATGATGAGGATGTACGCGGCTTGTCCTGCGGCCACGCTTTCCATGCCAGCTGTGTTGACCCATGGCTGACGAGTCGCCGGGCCTGCTGTCCGCTCTGTAAGGCTGACTACTACGTGCCAAAGCCGCGCCCCGAGGGTGAGGTGGACCCGGTCACTGGCCGTCGCTCCGGTGCTGGTCTTAGGTCGCCAACCTCGCCCCAGGCTGTCTGGACAACGACTCGTGGGAACCCATTCTCTCGATCTCGTGTTCTCATCATCGGTAATGCCAACGGCCAAGGTCGCACCGAACGGTTTGGACGATTGAGTCGTCCCAGTCGACAGGGTCGCGCAGTCACTGCTGATGCTACTCCAGAGATTGAGCAGCCAAGCGGTAATACCGGCTGGAGGTCGAGGATGACTTTGAATCGGACTCAAGGTCCAACGTTCTCCTCGAACTGGTTTGGTCGCAACCGTGCAGAGACGACGGAGACATCTACGCCACCGCAGCCAACCCCAAGTCAGCTTGAAGCTGGCAACAGGTAGTCGCCAGCCGACACTATGATTCTCACATTACCCCACACGACATTCACGCCCATCACGACTCACCACACCATGTTTCTGATCCTATTGTGCAGGTCACTGCGCTTTTCAGACCCTTGTTTCCGACATCCACACTTCCAGGCGTTCATCCCCGTGATTTGAGCAATTTATCTCCTTGATTTTTGTTTTGGGTGCATATCATTTCAGCGTGGAGTGGCGGCTTGGAACGCATCATACTCGGGCCTGGCTGTCGAAGTTGCCCCGCGAATGAGCAGAAGAGGTGGGAAAGGTGAGCTTCAGCAGCAACATCTCCCTCAAAAGTCATCTTTTTGAAGAAGAGACGTTTGCTGGCTCTCTGGAATAGTATATAGGGATGGGGATTGTATACAATGTGCAGATACAGATCAGATCGAGACTATGAATACTATGTTAGATAGCACGTCCAACGGGGTCACTATGCACGAGTGATTTTTGTGTGATGTCCGAATTGCGCGTTTGCTACTCCAACGTGACTCGACATGATATGAAACCCTGGGGATATTCCCTTGGAGCCTTCAGCAGCTCTCACATATCAAGAGTAGCGTGGAAAATAAGACACGATTCGTTGGACTTGCGAGCGCACCACAAGAATCCATACCTCGTCAGGAGAGAGACACACGAAATATGAAATATGATTTAGACAGGTAGCTCAGTTGAACATGGTGATTGCTACTTGTGTACTTAAGTAGCTTGCTACACAAGTAGCTTGCTACATAGAAACCCTAAACAAGCCTGCCGAGATATCCTACACACAGCATATCTACCCACGTACTCCTCCGTAGTGAGAAACGACATTCCCAAGTATCAAAAAACTTCGCCCGTAAACATATAAGTACGCCATGCCATTTCCGTTTCCGTTTCCGTTTCCATTCCCATCCATTGCCATGGTAAGAACTCCACAATGCGCACAAACGCCATGCATCGCCCCGTAAACAACTCCAAAAACGCACATGTATGCAACCTTCCAAACGATGGCAAAATACTCGTCGCTTCACCTCACCTCACCTCACCTCACCGCGAGCCCCTAATCCTCACAGTCTCCACCTGCACATTTACATCCTCCTCCTCCCCAGTGACTTCCTCCAACCTCATTGCGCGCAGCAAATCTCTCCCCGCCCTCGTCCCATCCCGAAGCTCCATTGCGCTCTTGAGCAGCAGCTCCTGCATACCTCGTAAATCTACATCGCCACCGAGCAAGAGCTCTGGATCCGGGCCGCGCGGAACAGGGAATTCGACGAGGGCTTTGCCGTTAGGCCCAACGCTGACGGTCGACTTGCGCGCTTGCGAGAGCGGGGGGTCGTCGTAGGCTGAGTCAGAGGAGTAAGGGTATGCTTCGTCAGTGTCGGAGTCGAGGCCGCTGTAGGTGTTGCTTGTGAGTGTTGTGGCAGTCGAGTCTGTGCGCCGGGAAGACATGAGTGATGGGAACGCTGGTTGGCGTCGCGAGATGCTCCGCGTGGTGAGGCGTTCGAATGTCTCCCATAGCTCGTCGACATCTTCTTCTTCGAGGCTCGTGTCGGTTGTTACGCTCATGGGTGGGCTTTGGTCGTCGCTATTGAGACCGTAGGCCATGGCGTGGGACCAGCCATCCCAGATGATCTGCTGCGAGCGCTGATTGCCACGGTGCTGTTGGTTTCCGATATTATTCGGTGGTGGCTTGGATTGCACTTGGCTTGCTGAACTGACACCTCGCGCGTGCATGCTTGGATGATGCGGGTCGTTGTTGGTCGGCAGACCTTGCTCGTCGTATTGCTGGGGTGTAAGGAGACCAGGAACGGCATGGTTAGGTTCAGATTGAGACTTTGTGTGGAATGACGCCCGATGGTTGTTCTGTGAGAGCTGAACTTGATCCTCAAGATTGAATGGATTGTCCATGCGATCTGTGCCCGCTGTGTATGTGGACTCAGAGCCAGACGTACCAGGTCGGTAGTCTTCCACCACTGCCATGTCCAAGTCAATCATCGACGTCCGAAGAGGTGAGCTTGGTGCGGAAATGACCTGAGGGAAGTCATCTGGGAGGCTGAGAGGCTCAGTCGCTGCGTGCCGCAGAGTAGGTTGGAATCCAGGGCCCAGATTTGGTGACAAGGACAGATTTGAATCTGCTTTAGAGTGCTTCCGACGTTGACCTCGCTCTGGACTACCCATTGGAAAAGCGAAATCCCGAGTTGCGCGACCTTCGTTTTGTTTCGGAAACGTCCATTCTTTCGTCTCACGGCGTCGAGATGCTCGATTTCTGGGCGCCTCGTTGTTGGCTTCGGCCATTGCTGCGTCAAATGTCCATTCTACCGTGCGTCGATTCGGCTTCTGTGGCTGAGATGGAAATGACCATTCCATTGTCTTACGGTTTGGTTGTGCTGGCTCAGCAGGGAACGACCACTCCATCGTCTTCCGATTGTCCTGCTCTGCCGCGAAAGACCATTCCATAGTTTTACGGTTTGACTGATCATCATTGCTTGGAAACGTCCAGTCCTTGGTGGCTCTTCTGGTGAGTTCATCTTCCTCGTTGAAAGCCTCCAAACGATCCTCCTCCTCCATTTCCCGCAGAATGCTCTTCATGCGGTTCGCCTTGATTGTCGGCACTTCACCAAGATCGATGCTGGGTATTTCATCCGCAGAAGGCATGGAAAAGTCTAGATCGATAACAGTTTCGCGATTTGGCGCACCAGGGTTGAAGTCGCGGAGGACAAGATCTGATGGTGGCCTACCACTCGGGCCGTCTGGTGCATCGATCGCACTGTAACGATATGGTGTTGTGTTGGTGTCGAAGAGCTTATTCAACCGATTTTGACCTCTAACGATCGACTCTTCCTTGAATCTAGCTTGCAGTTGTTCGAAGCGGCCCATATCCTCAACAGGAGGAATGTTCATGCCGTTGAAGGCCTGACCTGTTCCTCCTGCAAAAGGATCTACAAATTGCGGCGCATGCTCTTGTTCAAACTCATCAGATGTGCTAAAGGTCCAATCGTCGTCGTCTTCGTCCTCTGGTTCTGGAGCGAGTGGATCAGGAGCCTGTGCTCCAAAAGGGTTGAACAACGAAGCGCGGGCACCACCGCCTTGTTCCCAGTTGTAGTATTCTTCTACCAAAGAGATGAGTGATGATGTGGGATGTGTCTTCGCTGTGCCGGCGATGTATGGGTGTTCCAGAATCTGATCTGGCGTGGGTCTTAGCTCGGCTTCCGGCCGGAGGAGGTGCGCAACGAAGTCTTTCAGGTCTTGCGAGAAGCGATCGCCTTCGAGTTCGGGAACGCCAGCGGTTGGTAGGTGCCACTGTACAGTCTTGTGGTGAGGGGGAAAGCCGCATGCCATCTCGTATATCGTGCAGCCATATGCCCAAATATCCACTTCGCTACCATAATGAATCTCTTTCGGCTGCAGAAGACTGTGCGGATCCGCATCCTTGACCCATTCCTTTTGAAGCTCTGGAGCCATCCAGTAGGGCGTGCCTACAATGGTCGAACGTTTTGACTTCTGCGGTTCCAATGTTCCCGAAACACCAAAATCACAGAGCTGTACTCGGCCGTCTTCGAGAATGAGAACGTTGTTGGCTGAAAGATTAGTTAAGAGTAGGAGAGGATGATACGGTGAACCTACACTTCAAATCTCGATGCAGGACACCAGCTTCGTGAATGTACTTCAAGCCCAGGGCAAGCTCACGCGCAATGGGAATGATGAAATCCTCTGGTAGACCGGGGCCCGGGTCTTTGATCATCATGGTCGGTTTCATGAGGGTGTTGACACTGCCGCCGCTTGCATACTCGCTGACAATCCAGAGTTCATTGTGGACTGGTCGCGCCTCTTCGATGATGTTGACGTATGGCCGCGCCTTGCTGTCCCGCAGCTGCTGGAGAATGTCGATTTCTTTCAAAGTCTCTGATAAATTCTTGGTGGTCATCTCTTCGTAGTCAACCTTGTCAATGTCGATGATCTTGATGGCGACGAGGCCGCCGCTGTTGCGGCTCTTGCTGCGTGACGTTAATTTGGGAGCTTGAGTCTGCACACACACACGTACCCTTTGAAAACGCGGCCATATGCACCTTTTCCAATGAGCTCGTAGAAGTCATACGGCGGCGGCTCATCGCCACTGCGTTTGGCTCTCTCTGCAACCAGGACCTCCATCTCCTTGGCCTGTTGAATGGCGCGAGCTTTGGTGCCGCCCATGGTTGGGGGCTGCAACCGGGCTGATTCCATGGCTCGGAGCTTTTCCTGGCAGCTGTCTACCCGCAGTATAGCAATTGCGCGCTCAAGCGGCGACTCGGGGATATTCTCGAGGGGACTGTCGAGGGAGCCGGCGACGCTGCTGAAACTCGGGTCGGCAGCTCTCAGAGGCAGCAGTCGCAGGCCTTGTCGCGGGGGCTCAGGCGAGGAATTGTTGGTTGGGTCGGAGACAGAGTAGAGGTGCCCCGCGGCTGCAAAGGCGGACTGGGACCTGCGGAATGGGAGAACCGACCTGTCTCGCGGCGACGGCGGTGAGCTGTCGAGAGGATGCTCTGGAGAGAAACTTGAGGGAAGCCGCTTTGGGTCTGAGGCGCTGGAGGTGCGAGCAAAGGGACGCGAGCGTGTCTTTCCTTTGATTGACTCGGTCAGCTTTGTCCATGAGAAGGCGCGGCCGGTCCTCGTCCTGGGCGTCTTCCGGTCCGGCGATGACTCTGCCGAGGCGGGCGGCGTGAGTGTGCCGACGGGGACCAGGTGGTCGACATCGCTCGTGGAGCGCTTGAGGCTCAAGATCACGTCGGCTCCCAGCATGGTTGCGGGCGGAGGGCAGCCGTGGCAGCGTGGGTGTCGTGCGCAGGTGTGGAGGGGCCGAGAGGAAAACCATACTTACAGGCTGCGTCAATCGAGCTTTTTCTGCGGGGTTTCACTGGTGAATGCGGCTCATGGCACGGGGGTCGCGTGCGAGGTGCAGACCGGACGGACGTTGGATGCGTGTCGACATTCACAGCGCCGCACTGCGGAGGCTGCACAACGCTGTCGCAACGAGCTGGGGGTGTCACAGACAATCTAGGGGAGAGGCACAATTAAGGATTACAAAATACGGGCTCGGGAGCAGGAGAAGAAGACTGGACCAGGTGTCGTCTGGCCTGAAGTCGCCGTTGAGATATGCACTTGGCCATCGAAAGGGTCTCGAATGTTGCTGCCGTTTCGCAGATCGCGCTAATGCAACCTTAATTTATTCGGGCTAGCGCTCCCCGCTGCCTGCTCGCGCCTGCCCGTGCCTGACATCATCTAGCGCCACGGGAGCATCACCGGCTGCCAACTTTCGAGAAGACGGGCAAGAAACGTTGATACTCTAGACTCTTACATTGCATGCCACCTTCGAGACCTTCTCAACATCTCGAGTCGTCCAGTCACCGCCTCATACCATAATTCAGAAACCCCCACCAAAAGCTTCCAAGATGGTCTCCCAAGCCATCGGAACAAAGAAAGCAGTCCCCGTCTCCACGGTAAAGAAAACACCCATTAAAGCGCCGCCCACAAGCAGCCGAGCCCTCCAGCCCGCAAAGAAGAACCCCTTGCCCGCGCCCTACAAGCCTGCCTCAGTCGCACAGAAGAAACCTGCCGCAAGCACCGCCTACAAGAAGCCTCTGCCAGCGCCAGCAAAGAAGACTCCACCCCAGCAGCAAGGATGGCTGTCGAAAGGCATCAGCGCTGCATCGACAGGCATTGGGAATGCAGCCGGCGCCGTAGTCTCAGCGGCGGGTAATGGTGTTGCGGGGGCAGGCAAGGGCGCTGGATCGTCGTAAGTCTTTCTCGTCTTCATCTTCGTCTTCATCTCGAGTGTTGTACTAATCTTGCATCACCAGCATCACAAACACATCCCGCAGCTGGGGCGACGTCCTCCGCGAATACGGCAACTCACTCAAAGATGTCTCCGGGGCAACGGGTAGTCGGGCTACGACAAAGTCGAATCCGCTGGGTTTGTCAACGAATGGCGCAGGGGCTATGGCGAGTATGGGGTCGAGACCGGGTGTGACAGGGAGTTCAGTGAGGAGTGGGACGGCAAGTAATCCGTTGGGGTTGTAGGCATGTCGCAGGAGTTGGAAAAGGAATTGTAGGATACTTGAGAAGTGGATTTGTTAAAGATATAAGTGGAAACAGCGAAATATATGGTACATTTGAGACAGGAGTAAGGTTGGGTATCTTCAAAATAGTTAGTACACGAAACGGATCATGGCTCCACCAGCAACATGTACAATGAAGCCAAGTCATCTTCTTCAACACCACGCAGTGATTCAATCCTTCTCTGGATCCTCCCCTGTCACATCATAAGCGTCCACATCGCCTGTCGGCAGCCGTGGCAACCCAACCGCCCGCCTCGCCGCATCAATCTTCGCTTCCACTATCCAAGGCGAACTTCCCCTGAGCAGTATGCACCTCACAAGCGCCGACAGCACGTTGAGCAATGCATCTCCCCTTTCTTTTGCGGGCAGGCTTGCAAACTCTTTACTCGAGATGCCCATCCAATTGAGCCTCATTTTCAAAATTCCCTGATAGAGCTTTGCAACCTTGTTCCGGTTCCTCGTGTTTGACCGGCCATGGAAGAACTGCGACCGCACGCTCTCAGAATCGGATGCCATGTCGACCCATGCCATCTGGCGTTGCAGAATCTCAGCCTCCTTCTCCGTAGGGTAGACGCCGAGTTCGTGGCGCAGTACGTGCAGCGCGACGAGTGAGCCGGCAAGGTCGCTTGTGTAGCTGAAGCAGTGCAAGATTAGACGTGTGCTTGCATCGTGGTCTATGCCCACGAGGCCCTGCCGGAAGCGTTGGGCATCAAAGCGACTGCGCGCCATGGACCACCAGTCGACCGTCTCCTTGAGGAGTTCGCGGGGGGTGGGCATTTTGGGGTCGCCTCGCGTGGCGTAGTCGCCGAGGGAGAAGCGAAGTGTTTTCCAGAGACATCTGATGCTGGCGCCATTGGGGAACACGCCATTGTCTTCTTCTCGGAGCTGGCTGAGGGTCTTGTAGATGGACCATACCTCGCTGTAGGCTCCTTGCCTGCATTTGTTGTCCATGAGCACGTTCATTACAGCGAAGTTGGGTGGGATGGCTGAGTCTTCAAGATCGCGAGCCAAGTACTCGACGTGTTCCCATTGATGCAGCCGCGTGTGATGTTGCATCATGAGGGCAAAAGTGGTTATGTTACCAGCCGGAATCTCAGTAGCAATATCAGGGCCCATCGAGAAACTGGAGTCATTGCGCTTCTTGATGTTCTCTGCTCTGGTTCTTGACCCTATACTTGGAATTTGAGTGTTCCGAGCCTGTTCAACCATCCGCCAGCCAATGTTCTCGGCTTTCTGTGTGTTCTCCTCGCTCTTTGATCGCAGGAGAGCGTGCAATAACATGTTGAAATGGTAGACACCTGGTTTATGGCCCCGTTGAAACATCAAGTTTAGGACTTGTGCGGCGGCTTCGGGGGCTCTGTGATCAACAGCGGATTTCATCCAATCCCCAAATATGTGGTTGTGATAAGCATGGGGGAGGAATGACATGGCAAATAAAGCGATACTAGTCATGCTTTCCATGTTTGTACTCAGCCGGTATATCATATGTAGCCGTTTGAGGACTTCATCGACGTCTTCAGCAGAACCTCTGGTTACAAGCGTGCCATCGTACACCATGTCTCTGAAGACCTGCCGGGCGGATCGCAAGGACCCTGCTTCTAAGAAGCCCACGAGGTAGCCATCATACTCCTCAAGGGATAAGGATTTGTTCTCTTTCGCCTTCAGCGTATGGTATATTGTTTTGGCTTGATCATGATGAGCCTTCAGATCTGAACTTGTGTGCGCGCGGAAAACACTCAGCAGCAACGAATCATCCCAACCAGGATGTTCTTTGAAGAGAGTATCGGATAATCTTTGTGCTTGATCAACGTGGCCGAACAGTGCATGCAGCCTGACTCCAAATGCCAGATACTCGGGTGCAAAACGGTTATGAGGATCTTTGCTGGCTGAAGAGTAATGCTCTTCCCACTCTTCCAGGGCCTGCTCTCCGTTCCCGTTCACAAGGAGACTCTCTAGATGCCAAGCCCTTTGATGATCGCTTAAAGGGTGATTCACTGCAACCATATCGCGATAAAGCCGGTCAAGATGCAGCCTCGAATCGCCCTTTGAAGACGAATAACTCTCGACCGCATTCCATAGTGCCTCCCAAGCTTGCGTGGTCATACGCTGCGTGACTTGTTTGTCGGAGGACTTTGCTTGGGAGTAGGCTTTCCACAAGTTCGCGCCAATTGTAGGATTGACAGCAGAATTGGGTCCAACACCGGAGCGACGTATAAGGCGAGCTAAAGTTCGGTTGGCAGGGGATGGCCCGAGGTTCAGTTTCTGAAGTGACTGTTCTCTCTGGCCTTGCTCAACCGGCTCTTGGCTGGTAGGTTCGTTGGCAGCGGGCGGCACAGCGTGCGCACTTTGTGCCTTTTTAGGCGAACTCTCTCGGGCTTTGGACGGCCGGTAAAGCGTTGGATCCCATCTCTTCACATAGGTCGGGATGGGAGGTGGGAGCGTGCGGATTGTGCGGATCTGCGTGGAGAGCGAGGCGTGGAGAGCGGTGCGCGGGCGGAGGAGCGTAAGCATCGACGGATGCTCTGTGTACGAGGTATGGCCGGAGACAAAGCGAGCCCTGTCTGCTCCATCTGAAGGCAAATGTCGGCCGATTGTTGATGGTGGATCGATGCGACAGACGGACGAGGTTCGTCAAAATCAGACATGACGCGCGCTGGAAACTTCTTATCGATAACAACGTGCACCTCATCCACTTGGCCAATGTTCACATCACTGAATGATTGACGGCACCGCGAGCAAGTCGATTGCGTCTTCGAATTGGCACAAGTAGCCTGTAAATCACGCCGTGGACCTAGATTCTCCACAAGCTCCTGCAAGCACTATTTAACCCAAGCAGATCGCAGTTTTTCATTTCGCTACCGAGTATAGCCCTTCCCTATGAACAACCACTTCCGTCCATGCGAGGAACACCACATGCAGCACCTCACGGCCTATTTCTCGCAAGCGTCGTCTGCAGCATGGGTAGCCTCTTCAATTTTCTCGCATCGGATTGTGATATCCCCAATTGCTATGGGCCTTCGTCGCAACCCGGTATTCACTCTGGGCTCAACCTGGTATCAAGAGAAAGCTGAAGATTAATTCCTGGATCATGTCCCTGGCTCAGATGAAAGTTGACAATCAGCCTTGATTATAATCGCGATGGACTGGAATCATCTAGGCTTGGTCAATATACAAACACCATATCCTCATCGCAAAGACATCATTGCGTGCTTGACCGACCACGGCAACCGAGCTCGACTGTCTAGGCATCTACCGCAGAGAATCAAGCTTCAACACGCTTCCCAAGAAAATCTCTGCTCTCTTCTCGCCTTTTGAGTGGCCATCATCAAATGTCTTGTTTATATGGCGGGCTCGTAATTGTCGCCTTATTTAGCCGCCGCCTAGAACCTGCTCACTGCCTTTTGACAGCACTGAAACAAACTGACGCGACCCTTGACACCGCCATGAGGACAAGCAAATAAGCTTTCCCCGCAATGCATACATCTGCCGAACATTTAAGCTTATGCACATTGGTTGATCCGGCATTCTCCATTCAGGGACGCCTCCTCTCGACAAGTGTTGGTGAACCTTGGCCGAGGGCGACTGGGTATCAAGTATCAATTTTTGAGTTTTATTTTCGGAAAAGTTGCTCCACTCTCGTTCTGAGGCTATTCAATCTCTATGCGCGACTTCGGACGCGTGGTCCAACTCACTTGATCACGGCATCGAGCCTCATGATGACATCCGGGTACCACCAGTGCTTCATTTCACAGCCATCCGGCTGACTTGGTTGGCTCGTCTATTGTGTGTAATTTTCATGGATATATAGCAATGTCCAAGCATCCTGAAGGCCTACGACACGCAGAACGATTAATTTCTAGCAATACTTTTCTGTCGCCTACTGTACGTAACGAACACATCTTGCCACATTCGTGGCCTACTTGCCGCTTATATGCCTAGCATGTCCTTATTCAGATCTTCTTGCGATCTATTTGCGCGGCATGGCTCTTGCGCTTCATTCTCTGTCCTCGTTTTCTCTCCTTGCTGGGTCATTCTTTAAGGGAAATTACTCATGACGAGCAGTTCGCCAGCTCTTCTCACAATGCTCAGTTTGTTGCTTTTGGCGGGAGCCCTAATTGTACCGTCGCTATGCCAAAATGTCACTTTCACAAGGGGACAAAAGTTTCAGATCATACTGCTCGGAGTGCCCGACATGTCCAAAATGCCTCTCCCACCAACAGATGCGCCCGTCTGGGATATCGATCTCTTCGACAACCCAGCTTCAACTATAAAGGGTCTGAAAGCATCAGGCAAGATCGTCATATGCTATTTCAGTGCTGGAACAGCGGAAGATTGGAGAGAAGATTACCGAGAGTTTCCTAGTAGCGATACAGGAAAAGTGCTACCAGAGTGGCCAAATGAGAAGTGGATACGAACTGGAAGTCAACAAATCCGCAATATTATGGCAAAGCGCATCAAACTCGCCGCTGACAAGGGATGTGACGCCATAGATCCAGACAATACAGGTATGTACAAATTTCTTCAACAGTTCTTTCAACGGATGTACCGTGAAATCCAGAAAAATAGCAGAAATTCTACAGACAAAGTAGCTAACTTTTGTGGCAGATGGATACGTATGTGAAATTACTTCTTCTAGACCATTCGATTTTATCCCTCTCCATACGTGTAATTTTCGGAGTCAGGTGTTCGCGACACTAACCATCACTAGCAAAACGACAACGGTCTTAACCTGCGAAATTACGACGCGATAGACTACATGCGATGGATGAAGAAAGAAGCTGCCAAATACAACATGAAGATTGGACTCAAAAACAGCCTAGACATACTCAACGACTTGACACCCGACATGGACTTCGCAGTCAACGAACAATGTGCAGCCCTAGGTGAATGTTCAGCGTATGCGAACTTCATCGCAACCGGAAAACCCGTCTTCCAAATCGAATACCCAACCCCACTAAACGCCCAGGCCGTGAATGGTGTATCCTGCAAAGGCCCCGGAGTAGCCGGCCTCAGCACGATCCTCAAAGACCTCCAACTAAACGGAATAGCATACTACTGCGATGGAAGCTACGTCAACACTCCAACCCTCGGTGGCGCTTCGCCACCCAGACCATCACCGTCTCCCAAACCAACTTCCCCGAGACCAACGCCCACACCGAGACCGAGTACCCCTACGCCTCCGCGACCAAGCTCGACTCCACGGCCAAGCTCAACTCCGAGACCCTCGACGACCCTACGACCGACGCCTACGCCTACGCCGAGTCGGACGTCGTCGACGCAGAGACCGACGAGTACACCTGGTGGGGGTGGGGGATGCAGACAGAAACACTGGGATCAGTGTGGAGGACAGGATTGGAAGGGATGTACAGTGTGCGAGGTACGTATTCTCCAACATTCGAGCATTTTGAGACTCTTGGCTAATCTGAATTGCGTGTTATAGTCGCCGTATACGTGTAAAGGCGTGTCTCCGCCGTATTACTATCAGTGCTTATAGGTTTTTGCTTAGTTTGGACAAAAATGAAGTTTTTATCGTTCTACACTAAATTAGTCCAGTGTGAATAAGTGTCTAAAGAATTGTGATCTGTGATGTATTACAGGCGGTCTGATTGTATATTGGTGTTGGAGAGGAAATAGAGCTCACCACTGAGGTAGTATTCCACGCAGTGTTTCGCTCGGTAGAGTACGTATATTGCATACTTTTCGGATAGCAGACTCTCACACTAAGCAGCCTTGCAGGCGATAAAATCTATGTCCTTGCTACACAAAATATAGCATATTCCCGCAGGGCATCAACCTATTTCTCGTTCATCGAACTCCTCATGCATCAAATTCTATGCACACTTGCTTAAAGTATGGAAGTAGAAGAGGATCCGCTCGACAAATTCCTCGAAGGCATTCCTACGCATCATTGGACATCGGATCAGGTTAACTTGGTGAAGGATGGGCCTTCAGGTGGTAGTTTGAAAGTGTATAGGTGAGATTACACCAGGCGTTATATTTTGCCATTTTTCTCTGAACAAGTATTCAAGGAGAAATTGATTACTAAATTTCGCAACTTTCTGCGATCGCTCCTTAGTTCTTTCCACCACTTCAATAATTGCGATCAAATTTATCTACGTAGAAATCGCTTAGTTGTGTCTACAATTGACCAGTTCTCTCCCTTATTTAATATTTTGCTAATCTGTTCCCTTTTCAGCAGAAATGACATGGTACCTTGTAGACGCTTCGTCCATCTACCTACATACTTCCACCATCATTAACAGTCCATCGATATCGATATCGATACCTAAGCGCCTGAAAGTCCCACTCATCACGAGGCTGAAACCACCAAGCCCGCTTCTCGCCGAGCACAGCAGCACACTTGTAGATCTTACCTCTGTCCCACTCCACTACTTTCCAGGCTTCACGATATCCGTGGCGTACACAGACACAGACGCACCAGGCACCACGATACTTGCACATCTGATAGGCTGTGGTTTTGTTATTCGCGAGGCTGAGGCAGACTTGCACTGCAATGGCAGTGGACTGAGGTACACGGTGTGGCGGTGCAGCCGGATTCGCTTACCCTTGTTGGGTTGCTAAGAGGTGCCCCTATGCAGTGCAGCATGGTACGAGGCGGGATGTATATATGCTGTAGCCTTGTAGCTCACTGCGCGTATAGAGGGAGTGTGTGCCCCGGTACTCTTTGTGAAGATGTTTTTGATATCTTGATCGCTGTATAGTAGCTGACTCAGAAATCTGGAGAAAACAACCAACCAGGAGTATTTATCAAGATCGATCGATATACGGAGCAAATATATCATGTCCACAACCCCCCCATAAAACACAGAAAACCTTCTCAACTACGAAATGGCGTCCTCCTCTTCGTCATCCACCTCGACCTACCCCTTCACATTCAGGCACCCTCCTCCCTGGGATCCCTCGGTAGCCAACGCCAGACCAATTCTTTGCACGCACTGCTCCGCCCTTGACATAGAGCAATCCCTCACAAACGCGCACACGCTCTACGAAAGAGCGCGCCGCGGCACAATCCACCGCCCATTCACCACATGCCGCAAAGGCAATGGGCCCATCTACCTGAAAGACTTCTACTACGTCACGTCGCTGGAAGACAGACTCTCCCGGTTCGACGAGCGCCTTAATAACTGCAGCTTCTGCGCGTTCCTCAAAGCTGCGACCCCAAGGCCTGCGGAAGGCAAATTCAAGATCCTCGCCATCTGCAGCAGCGAAAGCTACCTCTTCTCGCCACGCAAGAAAGATGTTCGAGGCCGCTTCGTGCGGCGCCCCTGGGAGGAAGTACGGCGTAGCCACGACCCATCGACGCTAGAGCTAGAGCACAACGTCTTCCTGGCTATCGTGCCTGATATCCCTGGCGTCCCGAAAACAGGGATCCCAGTGCGCTGGTTCGAAACTGGCCTACCAGACGCGGGGATGTTGTTCCGGGTCACTGCGCGCGAGGAGGACGTGCAAAGACTAGTGGTTGCGCGGGAAAAGAAAGAAGCTGTGGATTTTGGCCTGCTGAGAGCGTGGTTGGCAAGGTGTCGATGTCATCATGGGGAGAGCTGTGCGAGGAGTAGACCACCGGGACTGGAACTGCCGGGGTTCAAGGTGATTAATTGCTTGAAGGAGCCGCCGGTGATAGAAGTACGACCGTGGACGGAGAGGTATCTGGCACTGAGTTATGTATGGGGCCCACCGTCAGGAGACTGGCCACGGACGATAATGGATGCCGTAGAAGTGACTCGACGCCTGGGGGAACGGTACCTCTGGGTCGACCGGACATGCATCGACCAAACAAACGACGCAGAGAAGGAGTTCTTCGTCAACAAAATGGACGCCATCTACGAAGGCGCAGAGTTCACTATCGTCTGTGCAGCAGGCGATGCAAGATCAGGTTTACCGGGTGTAAGTACCGTGGCGCAGAAACCAGTGGAGCGGAAACCGCAGCCTAGAGTCGAACTCGCGCAGAGGAGCCAGAAGGCCAAGGGAAAAAGTGCGGTACGCTTCGAGCCTGGATCACTGTGGGAAGTAGTCGGGCTGTCGGAGGAAGATTATGATATCGACCGGGCAGGTGAGAGGGAGTGGCTGGATGATACACGCTTCGGGCTTCGAGGAAACATGTCATACGATTTCGGGGAGTTGCTCAAAGACAGCGATCTGAAACGCAAATACGACATTCCCGATGCACACTACGCGTGGTACCAGGAGATGGCAGAGGAAGATGGACACTCGATTGAGAACTATCTGGAAATTCAGAAGGAGTTGGCGCGGCGGATCGGCATCCCGCTGAGAGAGTTGGTGCCGTACTTCAAGCGCGAAATAGCACGAGAGAAAGGACTCGAGCTAGATCCGTCGGAGCTAGATTCAATGCCCATTGGCGAGAAGCCTTTAGTCGACTCATCGAAGCCTGTGCGACCGCTTCCTGCGAGCACGGAAGAGAACAAGGTGATCCTCGTATCGACCATGCAAGACCCACGTACCACAATCAAGCGCTCGCAGTGGGCGACTCGAGGATGGACGTACCAAGAAGGCGTACTGGCGCATCGCCGACTAGTCTTCACCCCGGAACAAGTCTATTGGGAGTGTCGTGGCATGGCAGTCTGCGAGACGATTGACCTCGCACTGAACACCGTTCATGAGCCCTCAGGAAAACGCATGGCAGATTACATGCTCTCCGGGATCCTGGATGACGACTTGCACAAAACATCGGAATTGCAGTATGGGTTTGAACGGCCAAGGATAGGCGATGTTGGGGATCAGGTGGTCACCCTTGACGGCCATCTCACAAATTACACGGCACGCCAGCTTACTGATGCGTCGGACTCGCTGAAGGCTTTCTTGGGTGTTGCTGCCACATACACGACAGATGCAGGCTTGTATCTTCTGCTTGGGCTGCCAGTTTGGGCGGGTGCATTTGCGAATGACGAGCCTGGATTGCAGCACACGTTTGCCCTTTCGCTCTCAAGCTGGACTCATATTGCAACTCCAACATTTCCGGGCTCAGACCTGCACGTTGCCGAGTGCTCGCGGAGACCACGATTTCCCTCCTGGACCTGGGCTGGCTGGCAAGGCCGCGTCGAGTTCTGTAACGACAAAGAATCAAAAACACATCGCATGCAAGACACGAACGGGATGGTAGGCGTAGTGCGAATGCTGCCCGGACCAAAATTTACAAATGGCGGTACAGAGTTTGAGACAGCAGCTGTTGATCCATCGCATGGCGATTTCTTCAAGGCTCTGACGAGTCGTGAGTGGGTGAGAGGTATGAGGATGATGTGGTCAGCGGAGATGATGCTGCACGATCCCGAGGAAAGACATTCGGCATCATTGACCGGTTGGACGCCAGCGCGGACTATCGGGGACCCAAACGTGACATGGCATCTTACAATAAAAAAGCCGCGTGTGATGAAACGTTTCGATCTCGAGCCATCATCGCAGGATGGAGAATGGGGGCGCATCATGGGCCGAGTTGTAAAGGTGCATTTGTCGCTGCCAATCACCGAAGCACAACTGATCGCAGACCACAAGAGTGGACACCTGGTGAGTGTACTTGTATTTGCGAGTGTCATCCCTTACGTGTACAATGGAATTGCAAGGTACTTGGTCTTAAGGCGGGCGGATCACGGGCGATGGGAGCGCATTGGTCGTCTGAATATGTGGATGACAGAAAAGGAGATGAAACGATTCAGCAACACGAGAGATATGATCGAAGCTTTACCGGGAATTCCATCTGGACAGGATATTACAATCGTCTGAAGACAGTCGTCGGTGGACACTTGAAAGACCCATGATCCTGAAGGAGGAGCATCTAGAAAAAACGGGACGTATTGGAAATGGAAGTAGACAACTATTATTGTTAGTGGTTCGTAAAGCTCTATTGGAAAATTTGTGCTCTGTGTTGATGGGAAGCAATATTTCGGACTGGGTTATCAGGAGCCAAACGTAGCACGAACCAAAACCTGCTATGCGCCTGGTGAGGCTATAAGAAACTGCCGCTCGCAAAACGGTCGCCAAAGCCTTTTGACTTGTTGAGCATTTCCCTACGCTGCTTGTTGTTAATGTTGCCACTGACTGCCATGTCCTTCTCATAGTCAAAAGCACGCTTGCTTGGATCGTCTTCCTTCTCTTTGCCAGTGCCTTTCTCTTGGTGTTGCTCAATCAGACTCTTCCCTCTTGACGCATCAATCTTCTCTCGCATTTTGCGCATCCTACGCTCTTCGTCTTTGTTCCTGCGAGGTTCTGCCCCGGCGGCTGGGCCAGGGGCTGCGGATGTGGTAATGCCCATGGCCTCATCCTGCAGGCGTTTCAACTTCTGCTCTGGGGTTTCGGTCCACGCTGTGCTCATCCCTCCACCTCCTCCCGCGCTTTTTCCCGTGTTGAATTTGCGGGCTCGCATTTTGGTGGGATCCATGCGCGCAGCCAGGTCGTCTTGGGTTGGGGGCATTGTCATCCAATCATCGCGCTGTGGTTTTTGGGGGGCTTTGGTGAACTGGGGATCTGTGTCGAATGCCGATTTGGTTGCGGGTCTCGTCTCATTGTCGTGGTGTGTGTAAGCGGCGCCTGCTGGAGGTGGAGCGGGGCCAAAGTCATCGTCGCTGCTGCTGTCTGAGTCGTCGTCGGCGGGATGTGGGGGGCGCTGATCGAGTGGCGCAGGCGGTAGTGTTGGGCCCACGGCACGCACAGGTTTGGAAGTGTGAGCCTGGGGAAGGGCAGGGCCAATGTCGCTGTCGGGGCTGCTGGAGCGCGACGAGGTTGCTGGCGGCGGCGCGGGACCCAGCACTCTGCGGCGCTTGTCGCTCGAGGCTGGGTCGCCGTCGTGAGTGCGCTTGGCGGGCTGCGGGGGTAGCGAGGGCCCTATAGGCATCTTGGAGGTGGGTGAGGAATAATGGTGAAGGTTGGGTCGTGGAGAGAACTTTTGTGGCGAGTGACGTTCACAGCTGGAGGAAGGAGCATGGGCCAGGTTGGCAAGTGTGGCCGGGATGTGCGGCAGGCGGCTTGCTCTCATGTGCAACGACTGCGCCTTGAGTCCCCGAACACGCGTCTTCGAGCTCACGTCGCCCCGACAAGTCGCCAGCAAGCTTCGGGACCCTTGACAGACCCGCGCCGCCCGTCTCTACCACTATCGCGCCCAGTCCATCCTGGCATCCCCAGACACCCCAGGCACCCCAGGCATCCGTCCCTCGTATCGCGAACCACTCCCGCGCCCGCCCTTCAATTGACACCCCCGACCAGAGGCATGTCGTGGTAGAATAGCAGTATCTCCCTCTGCTTCCTGCGCCTGTCCTTCTTCCTGTATGCACGCGAGAAGCGATGCGCCGTGAAGTGCGAGCCCCATGAGCTCAGATTCGGGAGAGAGCCGTTCCAGCGCTCACCAGGACGAGCCAGACGAGATTGACGTTGGACAGGGCCTGGGACATGTCTCGCCGGACCCAAGGGAGCCCCCCGAGGACAATGAAAGCGTCCAGCAATTGCAGACTGAGGTAGACCCTGAGGACGAGGGGGCTTCGAGCAATGGCGACATCCCAGGCTTGACCTTTGCGAGAACGAGACGTAGCTTTCCACAGCAGTTTGACCAAGACTCGGCCTCGGAATTGTCCTTTCGTCCCAGGCTAGAAAGACCAGGCAGCCCAGAATCGACGTCGATTCCCGACGACACACCCTCCATTCAAGTAAAACATCCCCATCCATCACAGTTTCTCTCTAACATCGACAGGGCTCCGGTCTATCCTCGCCGGGAAGCAGTGTCCCCGTCTCCCACAATTCTCTGAGGGCTCACAGGCCCACCCATCTTCAGCCCTTTGAGCGCCGCTTCTCCTCGCGATTGTCTCCATCTCCCCTCTCGTCTCCCCGCGCGCAATCGCCTGCTTTCCTCTCCCCGCACTCGCGCCAATCCTCCGTATCCAGTCAGTTGATCCTGCAGCAACTGTCCGACGGCGATGGTACAGACACGCCACAAGCGCCTTGGGAAGTGGTGCGCTGGACCAAGTTGAAAAAGATCACTGGGCAGGTCTTCTCGGAAGTCGGCAAGCGCAATTTTGGGCGTCCAACTTGCCTCAATGTCACGGTTTCCCTGGTCATAGGCACATCCAAGGGATTCATCCTGGTCTTCGACTACCAACAGGTCTTGAAATCCATTATCGGACCTGGCACTAAGGCTGTCGAGTGTGGCGCCATCACGGCCCTGGCAATATCTGCAGACCACTCGACTGTAGCCGGGGGCCATGCAACTGGTCATATCTTCACCTGGGAACTAGCAAAACCAGCGAAGCCATTTCTTCATATTCCTCCTCTGGACCGAGCTACGTTGGACGATAAGAAGTCCGATGGCCACGTTTCTGGAGTTGCAATCCTTCACCTGGGCTTCCTTGGCACACGCCATACCGCCCTCGTCTCTGCCGATGATGGTGGCATGGCCTTTTCACATCTTGCGACTCGTGGGTTAGGTGCAATTGCGCGATCAGTGAAGACCACCCGAATATTAGGCAGGTATCCACTGTCAGCAAAGTCTCTCGAGAAACCTCGGAAGCCAAGTTCAGTTTTGGCTTTTTCTCCACTACCACTAGGAAATGTTGAGCAGCCAACAGATGATATGGGCCTTACAGCGCTCTTGACACCCTACTTGCTCGTTATTGTCTCAACGACTCCTGTCGCGCAAACTCAACACAAGGCACCCCGGCCAAAAGATGTGGCTCCTCACAGTACTCTCAGTGGATGCTTGGCCTGGTTTCCGGCTGTCAAGCTCAAGAATCCGTCTAATGACCCAGGAAAAGCAGTCTCCAAGACCAAGCTTGCTTACTGTTGGTCCAACATACTGACTATACTCGACGTGGACAGCATTGTAGCACCAGCATCCGAGAAAGAAAAACCAACCGAGCTTCGCTTTCGACCGCGAAGCCGATGGAAGGCCGACGAAGCTATAGCTGCCGTTCAATGGCTGAGCCGATCAGTACTTGGAGTGCTGACAATAAGCCAGCGTCTGATAATTCTCGAAGACAACTCGCTTCGCATGACAGATTCGTTCGACTTGTTACAGAAGAATATATACCATTCAGACCTGTTCTCGCGACAACTGAGACCAGTTATTGAGCAGTTGGACGAGCAAGACAACTCAATGCACGGTGTAGTCGCCAATGCTTTCTACATGAGCTTTAGAGCTTACAAAGGACGGCTCTTTATACTCGGCTTCAACGATGTTGCCATCGGGACATTGTCAAACTGGGCAGATCGACTCGTAGCATTGATGGAGGAAGGCGATTTCATTGCTGCTATCGGACTTGCAACCTCGTACTATGTCGGAGATGCAGATAAATTGACAGTTGGCCTTCCGGAAGACGACAAGGCACGACATACGCTTGTGCGTGAAAAGCTCTTCGAAATGATTGCCGCTTCCTTGAAGTACACATTTTCCCGTGACGACGAGGGACAGGAGTCTAGGGAACCTCGGCTTAAAGAACTTGCTGAAGTCGCCTTTACTGGACTGTTGAGCATGAAAGAGCTTGATTTCCTATTCGAAGATGTGTACGATGCCTTTGAGGAGGGATCTGCAGAGAAGCCATTCTTCGAGACCCTGGAACCCTACATACTGGACGACGAGATCACGGCAGTCCCTCCAAATGTTTTGAAGGATCTCATCACCTTTTATGCGTCAGCAAATCGTGCTAGTCGACTCGAAGAAATGATTTGCCGCCTCAGCACTGATACGATGGATATCAACCAGGTTACAACATTATGTCAGCAGTACTTCTTGTACGACGCTCTGATCTATGTTTGGACACGCGCGATAGGCGATTACATCACACCTCTTACTAACATTATTGCACTGATCAAGCTCGTTGATTTCGAGGTTGATGAAGAGGAGAACGTCTACATGAGCTCGGCGAAAAAGATCTTTCCGTATCTTGCTTATACATTTACTGGACGTGTATACCCTGGAGGAACATTCATGGATGACGAGCAGGCTCTGAATGCAAAAAGGGATATGTATCGGTTCTTGTTTGCGGGCAAGAACCTACAATGGCCACCTGGCTCTGGCGAAGTCATTCTCACAAAGTCCACTAAAGGTGCTGAGCCTCCTTTCCCATATCTTCAACTGGTCTTAGAATTCGACGCATCAAGTTTCATGAGTATGCTCAATGAAGCTTTTGAAGACTCCTTCCTCAACGGGGAACAAGATTTGTCTAATGGCAATCACGTCAATGGCGCACAGCACGACTCCGCCCACACTCCGACTCGCCAGTACATTATCGGTGTACTGTTCGGCATCATGACAATCGACAACTTCGACCCTGAGGATATTATCTACTTCTACATGTTCATCGCTCGTAATCTGCCAAAATATCCTCAGCATATCATGCTCCCTGGTTCGTCGTTGCATCAGGTTCTCGTCGGTCTTTGTGAGTACCCAACAGAAATCATCAAAGAGGATTGTCAGTTGTCTGTCGAGTACTTGCTCTCCGTATATCATCCACCAAATCCTCAGAATCTGGTTCCGCTTTTCGAGAAGGCGGGCTTCCATCGGGTGCTGAAGTTCGTCTATCGGGGGGCTCATCAATATGCCAAACTCCTCGAGACGTTCTTGGACGACGCAAATGACGAAGAAGCTGTTTTCGATTGCTTGCGTGATATTTTGAATCCAAGCAAGGGCCTCATCAAGAAGCAGCTCAATGAGGTTAAGGCTGTTGTCGCTAACCGTGCTGCTGATCTTGCTGCTATCGATCCAGTGCAAACTGCGTTGACCTTGAAACAGCATGCTCCAGATCTTCTCGAGGTCGTCCTTGAAGCGATTGAAGATGACTCGGACTCACAGTACCATTATCTAGAGGCACTGATTGAACCTAAGTCGACGCAGGATCAGGTTGGTCAGATTGCGCTAATTGATGAAAGCCTTCCTTCCGGCTTCATAGCACACTATGTGCGACTCATGTGCACGTACAACAGCGCGCACGTGGCGGACTTCGTGAGCATGCTGAAGTCGGGAGATCTGCAATTGAGTTCGGTCCTCCCAGCTCTCGAGCAAAGCGGCGTGATTGATGCAGCTGTGATCCTCTTAGCCCGCGATGGACTTGTCAAAGATGCCATGGATCGACTTATCAAGCATCTTGGTACACTTGAGACAGCGCTGACAGGGCTGATTGCTGCATCTGCAGATAGTCCAGATGTGGCGAATTCTGAGGAAGCTGTGCATGATCTTCTAGAAGACATTCAGAAGTATGTAAAGGTTGGCATATGGTTGTGCCAAGGACAGACTCGCACAGTGGAAGGTGCAGCACAATCAGTTGCAGAAACCCGAAAATCAGCTTATGGCGAAGTTTCCGAAGCAGATCTCGCGCTAGATGAGATCCTCTGGCTCGACCTGGTTGATACAGTCGTTAGACTCATTCGACAGACCTCCAGGACCATTGCCGACCTCGACGCTCTGCCCACAACCGACAACTCTGAAACCATCGACACCGCACGGATAGTATCAACTCTCCGCACTTCGGTTCAGCAGACATTTTCGTCACTGCTTGCTGCCACCACCATCCCACCCGCAAAGAAGAACACACCGACATCAGCAGAGTTGCAATCCCAGCCGACCCGTCCACCCCTGTATCACACTACGTCACAAGCTCAAAGTAATCCATCATTCCTTCGCATCTTGCGTTGCTTCCTGACCCGCGCGGCACGAACCTATTCGCCTTCACTTTCTCACCTTCGATCTGTTCTCGCCGAGATCTTCGCTGCATACACATTCGAAGAAACCATTCTCAGCCTGGCGAACCGTTTCCTAGACAAAGAAAGCTTCGAGCACGTGCACGAAATCACCGAGCTACGGAAGCGCGGATGGCGGCCGCGAGGGCAGGTCTGCGAGGGCTGCCGCAAGCGCGCCTGGGGCCCCGGCGCAGGTGCCAGTGTCTGGGAGGAATGGGAAAAGCGAGAGCAGAAACGGACGAGACAGCGTTTGGAAGAAGCGCCGTACAGCGAGGATTCGGAAAACAATGGCGCGAAGGGAAAGGGGAAGAGGCCATCACAAGCACATATCCATGCCGAGCCCGAGGACGCTGGGGAGAAGGCCGGAACGCTCGTACTTTTTGCATGTAGACATCTTTGGCACAAGCAGTGCCTCGAGAAAGCGAAGACGGAAGAGGGGGATGAGGAGGGGGCGAGGGGGCGTGGGCATGGCCATGGACATGGACATGTGAGGTTAAGGTGCCCAATTTGTAGGGAGTAGTGTTGGTGTAATCTTCAAATGTATATTCTTCAACTTGTCGCCTCACTGGGTTATTAGGCTCGGTGTCCGTCTCTGTTTTGATGCCCCCAGTTCTGCGCCTTGCCAGAAATCTAAGATTTACTACCCAAGCTACAATTCCATACAAGGCCTTTTCCTGACCAAAAGTCACCGAGTATCTTTGTAGAGCCGAGGAAACCCCGTTTGAGTCTTGTTGCCCCCACCATATATGAGCCTAGTGCTTGAAGCGTGATAAGCGAAAGATGGAAAAGTGGTGGACTGGATGCAACGATTTGTGGAGCAAGTTAGTTTAGCTGGGGTTGACACATACTAAAACCGAACTACCTGCCGCTCTCATAATCTGTCCAGCATTTTGTCTACTTTATCACTTGCGTCGACGTGGAAGTCTCGCTGTTAACATCCTTGGCATCAATTGACCCTCCGAGTTCACGATCTAGGTTTGAGGCATCATAACGCAGGCCACGAAACATTCAACTCCTCGATGGAACTCCACGACCATTTCTCCTCGTCAAGCGATGATGAAATGGAGAGCATCATCGAAAATACCCTGCAGCAACTCTCTCTGGACGAGAAATGCACACTTCTTTCGGGCAAGAACATGTGGGAAACCGCTTCCGTCGATCGCCTTGGGATTGCGAGCCTCAAATTGACCGATGGTCCCGCTGGTGTCCGAGGCGCAAAATGGACAGATGGATCACACACAACCTACATACCCTGCGGTATCTCCCTAGGCGCTACTTTCGACCCGGCTCTCATCGAAAAAGTCGGGTCTATACTCGGCCAGGAAGCCCGCGCAAAACAGGCTCATGTTCTCCTTGCACCGACGATGAACGTCAGTCGTTCGCCATTCGGCGGCCGGAATTTCGAGACCTTTGGTGAGGATCCACTCCATATTGGAATCATGGCTACAGCGTACATCTGCGGTGTGCAGAGCCAAGGCGTGGGTGCGTGTATGAAGCATTTTGTCGCGAATGACATGGAGACGAGGCGGTTCAACATCGACCAAACAATTGACGAGAGGACGTTGCGAGAAGTCTACCTGAGGCCGTTTGAGATGGTTCTAGAAGTGCAACCCTGGACTGCGATGACTGCGTATCCCAAGATCAACGGGAAACACGCAGATATGAACGAGCGTCTTGTGAAGGATCTGCTTCGAGAAGAGTGGGGTTATGAGGGTCTTGTTATGAGCGATTGGGGAGGCTTGAACAGCACAGTAGAAAGCGTGAAAGCGACTACAGATCTCGAAATGCCTGGGCCACCTATACGGTACGGCCAAACGCTCGTAGACGCAGTAAGAGCTGGGAAAGTTTCGGAGAAAGAGCATGTCGATAGTTCAGTCCGGCGTCTACTGAAATTGCTATCCAAAGCCGGATTATTAAACCCGACTTCTCAGCTCCCTTCTGTAGAGACGACCGAAGTGAGTGACGATGGCACGCACAAAATTAACCAACTGGAACAGCAAATGGACACACCCGCGTTTCGTCGCACAGCAAAAGACGTTGCCTCCTCCGGAATCGTACTTCTCAAAAACAGCACCGACATTCTTCCTCTGAATCCAACCAAGATCGCTAAACTCGCTATCATCGGCCCAAATGCGAAGAAGACAACTCACGGAGGCACGGGCAGCGCAATGGTGAACCCATACTACATCACCAACCCCTTGGCATCCATTTCCGAGCTCGCAAAGGCTCAAAACCCAGATATCGAGATTCGGTTCGAACAAGGCATCAACACTTATTTGCAACCCCCACTCATGGGCGATGTGCTCACGGCACCTAACACGGAGTCCACAGGATGGCAGGTAGACTTCTACAGCGGGTATGAGTTTCAGGGTGAGATTCTGAAGACAACGAATTGGGAAGACTCGGCGATTTTTCTTATGAGCGATGGCGATAGGCCGGCGTGTATCAAGGATGGAGATGCATTCTCTTACCGCGCGACGGGGACACTGCGACCAAAAACTACGGGGTTGTACCAGTTCAGTTTGTCAAATACAGGTCGGACGAAGTTGTTCCTCGACGATCAAATTCTCATCGACAACAGCAACTGGACGCAAGTGGGCAACAATTTCATGAATTGTGGCAGCAAGGAGGTGTTTACAGACTTGCACCTTACAGCCGGTCAAGAGTATGCTATCCGAGTCGACAATGCTGTTGTGCCTCCCCCGATTCCACCGCACGACAACACGCTCTTCCACAAAGTGTCTGGAGTCCGCGTAGGCCTGATCCTAAAACCAGACAAACAAGCAATGTACGACTCTGCAATCGAAGCCGCAAAAGCCGCAGACGTTGTCATTGTGGTCGTCGGTCACAACAACGACACCGAGCGCGAGGGCTCTGATCGGACATCGATGCTGCTTCCCGGCCGCACAAACGAACTGGTCTCTGACATCTGCGCTGCAAATTCCAACACCATCGTCGTGAACCAGACCGCATGCGCCGTCGCCATGCCATGGAGCAACGACGCCCCCGCCATCCTCCAGGCCTGGTACCAGGGACAGGAAAACGGGAACGCGATCGCCTCCGTACTGTTCGGAGACACAAATCCCTCTGGCAAACTGCCGTTGACGTTTCCAAAGCGCATCGAAGACCACGGTTCAAGCAAATGGGCCCCAGATGTCACGACGGATAAGGTCACGTATGGCGAGCAAGTGCTCGTGGGCTACAAGTGGCTGGATAAGCACGGTATTGAGCCCTTGTGGCCATTCGGATTCGGATTGTCGTATACATCATTTTCGATCAGGGACGTCAGAATTGCGGGCAAGATATCCATGGACTGCAAAACAAATGCCGTCATCAAAGCCACCGTTTTCAACACGGGTGCACGTGACGGATCTGAAGTGGTTCAGGTATATGTATCGCCATCACAGGTTTTGCGCGACAGAGGATTAGTCCATGCCGTGAGAACGTTGATGGGCTTTCAGAAGGTGCATGTGCGATCTGGCGCGTCGGAGATGATTGAGATTGAAATCGACGCTACGGCGGTCCGTTGGTTTGACGAGGACATGAAGACGAAAGATCATCCGAGGGGGAGCTGGAGGGCGGATCCGGGGGCGTACAAGTGCTTTGTTGGCACGAGTTCGAGGGATGTGGTGGCTGAGGTTGAAGTCGTTGTTGATTGAGGTGCAATGTTTCTGCAATATATTTGAGTTAATAAATAGGAGTCCACACTGGAACTCGCTTCTAAAAACGAAAACGGAAATTCACACTTCATGAGACCTGATTTTGAGAAATATGGCGAGACTGCCGTTGATATTGACGTTTCTACGGGCATCCGAGGTCAACGGCGGAAGGCGTTCCGCTGACCCCCGTCTCCTGGCGTCGATCTACTGGCATTCTTCAATTCTCCTCCTCTTCGACAAGGCGGGAGACAACCCCGCAAAATCGTATACGAGACTTAAATCGTACTGGAATATGCACAAACCCCCTCCGCGCTAAATTAGCATACATACTCTTCGGCTTTGGAGAATGAATTTTGAGGCCGGCACCCTAGTATCGGGAATTATGAAGGACACATCATACGCGATTTGCATCCAAAAGACACGGATTTGAAGAAGATGGATTCAAATCATAACGACCCGAGTAATGCAGACTTAGATACCGGGGAGCTGGCTACTACGCGTGGAATTACAATGGAACAAAACACGACGGACATCAACACCACAAACGCAGGTCTAAATACCGCAAGCCTACCCCCGATCTCCACCTCCCCGATCCCTTCATCTTCCCAAACTCAAACCACAGTCCTCTCCCGCAAACCCGGTTTCCACCTCCGCCCCCAGCCTCCACAACATCAACTTTCCTCCCGGCTAACGCCTGAGGCCCTACTCTTCCAAACCATCCACATGGGGTCCGTAACCATTGACCCCTCCAACTGGCACCTCGTTCTCACCGGCCTCGTAGCCCGCCCCTATGCACTGACACTGGCGCAATTAAAAGAGCTCCCTAGAACCACCATAGCCGCATTCCACGAGTGCTTCGGTAGTCCAATTTCACCACCGACAACTGCACTCTGGCGTGTCGGCAACGTGGAGTGGACGGGCGTGCGACTTGCTACTCTCCTGGCGTATGCGCAACCACTCCCTTCAGCGTCGTACGTGTGGAGCTCGGGTCTGGACGCGGGAGAGTTCGCGGGCGTGTCCGCAGACTCGTACCAGAAAGACGTGCCTATGGGTAAAGCGCTGGCGCCAGAGGTTCTGGTAGCGTATGCGATGAATGGGGAACCGCTAGGGCGGGAGCGCGGAGGCCCCGTCAGATTGGTTGTGCCGGGGTGGTTTGGCACGAATAGTACGAAGTGGCTGTGTAGGCTTGAGGTGCGGGAGAAGAGGGCACCAGGACCGTATACAACGAGGTGGTATAATAGGGAGGATCCGCGGGGTGGAAGCGGCGCTCTGACCCCAGTGTGGGAAGTTGATGTGAATTCGATGATTACGACGCCGGAAGATGGGGCAGTGGTTCAGGAGGGAGATGTGCTCGTGGAAGGGTGGGCATGGAGCGCCGATGAAGTGGTACGTGTGGGTGTTAGTACAGATGGTGGACAGAGTTATCAGATGGCGGTGGTGGAGTCAAGGTATGAGTTTAGTTGGCAAAAGTTCTCGCTCACACTGGTGCTTGGACTGGGTGAACATGTTCTCATTGCCCAAGCGACATCGAAGAATGGGACAAGCCAAGCTCTAAGTGGATATCGAAATCACGTTCATAGTGTGAATCTCCAAGTGTGTAAATAGATTATTTCAACCTTCATGACTCTCCACCGAACGACAGTTGAAAGTAGTGATCTTTGTCCACGCAAAGTCATTGGTGTCTTCCATCCCACATCTCCTTACCCAATGACAGCATAGTGGCGATTTGAAGGCCTGTGGTGTTATCTCAATCTACTATGCAAAGGACCAAAGCTACAATTGCTATGATTATTTCTATTAATTTTAGTTATCTTGAATCATCCCGCTTCATCAATTTGCCCATTGAGAGCGGAATGTGATTCTGACTGCGGCCAAATTTCTAGCAGATCTTGGAAAGCAACTAGGAAAGCCTTCTAGATCCTCCCACAGCCGACGTGAGCCTAGTGATGATTCTGCGATCTTTATCACTTTCTGTGAAGCTGTGGTTCAAGTTGAAGAAGAGGAATGCCACTACTTCACAGCCCAAGAAATCAGAAAGTCTGCGTTAGAGGCACTAATGTTTATCATATTCGCGGTCATTGACAGAATGAAGACGGCACTCAAGGGAAACGAGTATTATCAATTGTCTATCTGTATAAGTAAATACTAGCTCAACCCTTACAAAGCTCTTGACAACCCGACCTAAATCCTCAATCTTCTCCTCCAGCACCGTATCACTTTGCAGTGAACAACATGAGTTACTTATGCAAGCTCGCAAGCCTTGTCATAGAAGATATATCCCCCAGGGCCTGGGTAGTAATTGACCGCTTCAACATTTCCAGTCATCAACCAGCAGCGACCAGTTCCAGTCACACCATCATAGAAGGCAGACTGGCACCGATCCACGCCCTTGCAGGTGGCCAGGCAGGTTTCCAGACTGACCCGGTAAAGCAAGTCGAAGAATGGGGCGTTGACAGATGCTAAAAATTGCCCAGGAACGTTGCATTGAGGGACATAGGGCGGAGGCTGGCTCAGCGGTCAATATCTGATCCCGCGCTGGAAAACTTTCCGTGCAGACTTACAGTAATGATGGGGGTGACCGAGGAGGAGACAACCGAGGGTGTGGGCTCACTGACGACTGTAGTGCAGACGCAGTAGCCACCCCATTTCGGGTTGGAGGTCTGCTTGCAGTTTTTCGGGCCGGGGGCATCCTTAGGATAGCATTTAGGTCCGAGAAGAGTGTAGGTGCTCGTCACGTCGGCAGCAGAAGCCGAGACAACCAGGAAGGCGGCGACCATGATCGGGTTGAAGAATGCATGCATATTGAAGGATTTGATTGGGAGTTTTGTGGTTTTTGGGTAGAAGTGTCTTTGGCGAGTGCTTGTGAGTGTGCTGTGTCTTGCTGGTTGATGCTCTTTTTCAAGTCGAGGACGAGGAACCTTTTATATCTCGAACTCGTATATTCAAGTGCCCCTTTTCACAGTTGTTTTGTATACTCAGTAACTGCATCCAAAAACCTATCACGTTGTTTCTCGAGGCACGACTCGGGCAAGGCGAGGTTTCCTAACCGTATTGGGTAGTTCCATGCTGTGCACTACATTTACGACTACGCGAGAGGTGTTCAGTTCAGCCTCAACCGCCACGTGTCGAATCGGTTCTAGTTGACGTCGCTGCTCGTATTGTAGCTGCTCGCTAACAGAGATCTCTACTACGTACATTTATTGGGAATTTCTTTAGGAATGGCCAGGCGAAATTGTCGCTGCCAACAACGCGACAGGCTATTTCGGCCAGCGCCAGTCCTACCATCAAGGTCTTTACCAAACTCCCTACTAACAGTGTTCTATTAAACCCGGACTTATTTCCATTCCCTTATGAAATCAAACATCCTTGACCTACGTGTAACGCACATTGACACAAGATGGCGACCCGCCACGTTGAAACTTGTGTGCATATCTCATTTCCAAATCTAATAATGAATGTATATCAATGATCTCGCGCTCACCACGGTGAAAGCCATGAAATCCTTATACGAATTACTGTGTAGCTAACCAGAGTCCATATGCACCTGGAGGATGTCGGTCAGCTGCGTTTCTCCCTTGGTGTTCTTGGTGGCTTGCAAAAATCGCTTATGGATACGACAAGAATATCCCTCGCATGCAGAAAGTCTTGTCTCCTACTTCAACTTTGAGAAAGTCCCTACCTCAGTGGTGTGATCTTTTGAATAGACCGCTCATTCTGGCTCCAGTTATGATGAAACTCGTATCCCTTTCAGCTTTGCTTGACCTGTTGTGGCGCTTCGTTGACGTACGTACATGTAATGTTGATGGATACGCAAGTTCCCTTCTTGTAATCCCAATGAGCTGTTGAGTTGTACCCCTGATATCGACGTGTAAGAGCCTCAAAGATTTGTAAGATCCTTTTCCCGGCGTCGTTCTTAGGATCTGTGATGAATAATGAAATCTTCGACCGAATTCAGTGGCAGGGACATTGTAAGTAAATTATGATAAGAAATGACATGATTTTGACGTCCTTTTCTTACTTAATTCTTATAAAGTACTCACTTCGATGCCTGCAACAAGGGACTTCGAAAGCACCAGCTGCTTTTTATCGACGGTATTTTTGAAAGACCGAAGCCTCTTGATAGTGTTCCACTATTCTATTCTAATTACTATGGTCGTGACACTCTGCTGTATTCCTCTGCACTTCACCATTCTTACTAAACACAATTAGAAGCGTTAATGGAACAGCTTCATATTGCACTAGTCAAAAGGACCAACCATGCGTTCGTTAAGAAAAGCCACGTTTACGGAGTCGCGACAGAAGCTGAAAGTTCACGGAACATACGATCTTTTCGTATTTGCCACCGCCGTCATGCGGAGGGTCGCTCAAATGACCACGCTCTCCGAAGCTCATCGACTATTCTCATCCAATGCTACTGAAGATGTGCAAAGTATGGCTCGCCCACATTGGACCAGTCATAACGAGGAATGGTGCCCTGGCTCATATTCTATAACGTTTACTTCCTAGTATGTTTGTTAACGGAGGTCTGGCATTGTGCGATGGAGAAGTCTATCGTGTTTTGCAACCACACGCTTCAGATCATAGGTTCTTCACGCGCCCGGAGAAAAGACGATCCGGGACTAGCAGGTGAGGAGAGTAAAGATTAAAGGGCTTGAGACACTAAGCTAATCGAAGTCTTTAAAGCAGGTCCATGACGCGGCGGAAAACTAGCAGCTTTCCTTCTCGGTGGAAATGCTATTCCCTTACAAGAAGTCAAATGATGGCTTCAGTGCCCTCAAATTTACCACCTCCGCGTGCAATGTTCCATCGACACTTTACATCTTCAAGTGTTTCCTATGTTCTACAGCAATAAATCACGGCAGGCTATCAAATACCCCAGAGGAGTCGAGGATCAGAAACGGTATGTCCAAGGTTCGAACCATGGAGGAATCAGAGACTGGCTACGCTCACAGACTTAGATCGGACCTCAAAATACGGCAAACTTAAGGGAGGCCGGGGTCAAGTCGTCTTGTGCAAAAGATATTAGTGATTGGGCCTTGATCGAATGATAAGAATTGCTTGTGCGATGGTAGTGTAGTAACTTTCGGATTATGATGCACCATAAGCAAAGAGACCTGAATTCTTCCCTGAAAGGGATCAAAGGATGCTTTGACTGACACTAGCTAATCCAAAAGAGACATACATGTTCATGTCGCCACTACATTTCTAAACTTCAGGTGTGGAACTTTTGCTGAGCTCTTCCATCTTTCCTCGCTTATTTGTCCAGATGCCACAAGATGACACACAGCCAACTAGTATAATAGCGGCATACTCTGCCATAGCCCATATTCCAACAATAGCAACATGATACGTCAAATCGACACTAGGGTCCATAAAAGGCACGCGGTAATACAACGTTGCCGTCGATGCTGCAATACCACTTGAAAAGTCAATCATTGAGTCTGAATAGGGAAGAAATGACACTCACAACAAAGCCACAATATGGACCGGTAACAGCGCTGGCCAACCTCCAAGTTGATTTGAACCTGCGATATAAATGAGGCACAATAGCAAGATGTATAGCAGCAAGTTTGTTAGGAGCCCAAATGCACCTGCCGCAAATGTCAATGCGGGGGCGTTGGCGCATTTCGGATGAACTGAAGGATCCCACAAGCCATGTCGCGGGATGCATTGGAGTGCGAACTGAAAGATGCAAGAGAAATAGTAACCCGCGATAATAACGCCAGTGGAATATACTAGCCACTTTAGGTGGTACTTGGGTCGATTCAAGCCCAAAAAGTGCCGGTGTAGCTGAAGGAGAAGGGAGAGTTTCGCAACTAACAGCATTGGGCCGTAGAGTATATCGCAGATATTTAGAAGCTATTGGAGTGAGTGAGTGTCCCTGTGAAAGCAGCGAAGAAGATTTACGTTGAAGATGTGAGGTATATCAGAGACTCGGACGTTCCATTGGTGCTTAGAAACACCAAGATGGGAAGCCACGTCGTACACAACGGTCCAAACAATCATGATCAACTAGGGATTCTGTGAGCAGCGTGTTTTCAGTCTGCCAGAGTCTAATGTACCACTGCGGCAATACTCAAGTCTAATGATATCAGAAAAGAACCTAGTGCTAGATATATCGCGAACTTACATTCTTCCAAGCCTAGTGCTCGTGACTTGATGATCTTTGCATAGACTTTAACTGATAAAGAAACCGTCATGATAACCAAGCTAATCACTGATACAGCTATAAGACTTGGCCAAAGATCGGACTGTTGATTGAAATCGACAGAACTACCAACGGGCGGTATACCGGCTGCAGGCTCTGAAGTCGACATGTTTGGAGACAGAAAATCAGAAGGTCAAGATTCCACAATGTGTACTGTGGGTGATGAAACCTGCTGTTCACTTTGAGGGACATCCATGGTCAGTGCTACCAAGTTGGTATATATGTGATTTTCATCCTGGTCTTGACTATTCCTTCGTCTTCTCAAGGCAGCACGTTGATGAAGCCAAGCCGCTTCGGGGACTTTGTCTGAAGGTACGATAGCTGTCGTAAGACAGCTGAACAACGCTTAAGATAGACGGCGGCTGTTCTTCCAAAGAGACACTAGCACGCCTCGAAAAGAGTATACTTTCAACCTTCAAATCGAGTTCAGATTTCTTCATGTCCGAAACTCGTGAGATGGTCTGTGCGCGTTCGTATCGTCGCTTCTGAATGACAGGGGCCCAGCGCCTGCGCCGCAGTGTGTTGCATGGGGTAGATCTTTCGGTGAGCGAAATGTTGCCAGTGCCCCGCAGCATCAACAGGGATATGAAGAGCGACATGGGGACATGCAGCAGGGACCCAGGCCCAGCGGCCGAAAGGTACACAAGGCTCTCTGGAATTGGTCATGATCGCCGTTGGTTGTGTTCATCGATAGACCCAGCAATTTTACCTCGACTTATGAGGCACAGTCAGGGTCACAGGTATACCTGCAATACAGACTTGAAACAGCAAAGTCAGCAGCCGCGAGAATACATAAGACCTTACGTTCTTGCCATATCTTGCCCGAACATAGCCTCTTTCCTCATTCAACCTGCATTCATTTTGAAGGTTTTCATCGATACCTCAAGTCATCATGGGAAACAAGCCTTTTTTCGTCATTGTTCCTGGCGCTTCTCAAAACCCAGCCCACTACGGCTACTTGAGTCATCTTCTCCAAGCAGCGGGCTACCCTGTCTTTTCCGCGCTCCTGCCTTCGGTCGGCGCGGCAGGACAAGTATCGGCAGAAGATGACGCAAAGTATGTCCGCGAGAGCATGCTCATACCCGTCCTTGACCACGAAGAGCATGATGTAATCATCCTTATGCACTCTTACAGTAGCGTACCGGGCAGCGCAGCTGCAAAAGGCCTCGGGAAGGCTGAACGCAAGGCTCAAGGCAAAGCCACTGGCGTGATTGGACAGATTTACATATCTGCTCTCCTACCAAAGGGTGGAGATGGCAAAGATGTTGTCGGCGCATTCGGAGGACATTACCCACCTCATATTAGACCTGATGTAAGCCTTGTGACACATATTACCATATCATCGGAACTAATATGTACAATTTCAGGCCCCAGCCAATCTTCTCCGCTGTGACGACCGTATCCCACCTCTATACCAGGACGTCCCCAAGGAGCTCGCGGAAGTCGTAGCAGTCTCAGCAATGGCTCAAGGAATGACTTCGTTCACTTCGCCCATTCCGCGAGCGACGTGGGACAGCAACGAGTACCAAGGGCGGGTAGCTTTTATTAGGACGCTGAACGACGCTGCAATCCCTCTACCGGTACAGCAGATGATGATCGATGGGTCAGGCGCTGAATGGGTGGTAAAGGACATTGAGAGCGGGCATTCTCCGCAGATATCTCAACCGGAGAAGTTGACATCTATACTCGTTGACCTGGCAAAGGATTTTGAGACACTCTAGCTTTAGATAGCAATAAATGAATTGAGGCATGAGCAACCAAAATACACGTCAAACAGACCTTTATGATACTCCTTGAACCTGCAAGTGGTGCGAAGTGGCTGCAAGATTCTCTTCTCCATTATATCGCTATCTACTTCCACAGGATCTCTACTGAAATAGGATAGGGATCAACTTGGAGCAATTGTTTAATTCTGTTTGAAGATGATTTTATGAACAGGTAGATATTATATTTAGTGTTTATTGCACAAGGTCATTGCACTGTATGCGAGAAGTACAAAGGTAGCCAGAAGCATAGCATCGTAAAACATATTTGAAGTCAGGGGCCTAGTCTATACAAAATCTAAATCTGAAGCTATACCATAGCCTGGGTGTTCTTTGGTCCCCTTTCTCCAGCTGAGTCCTCCAGAGCTCTAAGCTCCCATGACGGTATCTCGCCAGATTCGTCAGTGGTTGAGTTGGCGGCCGTTGATGCCCAGGCCTTGTTTCCACTATCAGATGACCGTTTCACAAAGGAGGGCAGACTTCCTGTACTCTTGGCGCTTGATCCTTTCGATGAACCACGAGGGAACGACGAAAGTAGCCTCGAGCGTAGCGAGCGAAACACGCTTGCAGGGCCATACTTGCCTCGGAAGAAAGGACCAAGGGTAAGCAATGATCCAGCAACGATGAACACGGGTGGTTCAATGAGGGCCCAAAGAATGTTGTAGATGAAGGGGGCTTGAAAGAATGAATCCCCGGTGGCAGGGACCTTTGTATATTCAACGGCGTAGTAAAGTCGCACAATTGAGGCAACAATGCAGCTGCACATTATTTAGCGCAGAATCACATTGGTGGGATGCTGGAAGGAGACCTACAAGCTACCAAGGCTGAAGATAACCCACAGCACAAGTTTTCTGCTTGTACTAATCTGCAGATTGCGTACCGCGACGATAGGCAGCAATAGTGTGAACACATCAAGTGCTGTATTTCCGGCACAGAATGATATCAAAATAGCCGATATACTGAGCTTGAATGGGACAAAGGGGTCCCATTGAGTGGATACAGGAGTACCCTTAGACAACAAACAAAGCTATCAAGTATAAGCAACAGATGACAATTTTATAGAGACGAGCCTTGAACTAACCATAATGATGGTGAACTCGAATGCAGCGACGACCCCAATTAGCACATTCGTGATTATTTGGTAGACTTCGAGAACGAATATTCTCTTGTAATAAAGCAACAAAGAGATCTTGATAAGGCCCATGCAGGCGATTTGCGCATTTTCGAGGCCAAGATTTGCCTTTAAGGCGAAAATCACTTGGTCAAGTGTGGGATGGAACGAGGCCTCTCCGACCCCAGTGGTTGCGGCGACATAGTTTGTCAAAATGGCGATACCAGTTGATAATATCTGATACTCGGTCAGCGACGTTCTTTTTTCCTCCCGGGAAACTTACCAGTGCCACTAGAGCACACCAATCATCGGCGCCTGGTTTAATCTTTTGGATACGTAGGCGACACCAGAATCGTAGAACAGTGATAGCAATCGCAATGGACCCTAAGATCACCGTCACAGCAATGCAAACTTTGGCAGCTTGTGTTAACATTTTTCCTTGGATACTGGTTTTCGTTCAGTGTTGTGATGGAAGGGCTGAGGATAGTGGTGTATGAAATATACCTGCTTCTCAAATCGAAGTCCCTGGTCGAGACCTCATGAGTAAACTTACTTGGCAAAGGGTCCTAGCGTACGTAGTAGCCAGTCTAAGATTTCCACGAGTTGGAGGTTCGGAAACCATTCGTCGGATCCCGAAGATGTGGTTTGTACCCCGAGGACCTTGATTCCGCCTTGGTATAGGGCCATGTCGACCAAGCTGATGGCGGAAGGGTTGGGGCATTGTCAGCCCTTAGCCATGTAAGAAGCATTCTGAAACATTATACGGCGCAATGTCTTCATTGTCATTTCAAGTAACCTTCTAGACTCAATGTAGCCCTTCATCCGGAACATGGCAAAGAATTCATCACCTACAAGCAACATGGAGTTCGTTCCGCTACTCAAGCCATCTAACAGGGGTTTTACATGTTACGGCTGCTGGCGTACATAGACGGGTGCCTTCGGTGTAGAGCGATGTCACCAATATAGCATCAAACTGAGTGGGTCGTATTCGTAAAATGTTCGGTGGTTTCCGGAATATGCTCCCGTTGTGGTAGTCGAGTATGTAGATTGCACGGTCCGTACCCTCCGCCATTACTTCCCCACGTAAGAACAGGCCGCCTCGCATTGCTACCGAGGGTGCGAGGTACGTCCAGTACTAAGCCTCCGCTAGTTGTACTATCTATGGTAGTTCACCTGGTCAGTTTTCTTGGCCGCCTCGCTTTCGGCTAAACTCTTGCTGTAAGCCCCAAGATGACTAGGGTCACGCCCTAGGTGGTTTCTGGGATACCCAGACTTTACAGGAAAATTCGCCGAAACCCGAGTACCATCAGCCTAGTTTCGCTTAACAGCATTAGGCCGTTAATGCCCGATCAAAGTTGATATTCCCCGGACCCGAATGAATCCGCCATGATGAGAGGAACAAAGTGTGGGCCTTCATGGCCTACCTGCAGGCCCTGATGGGGTCACTGAATTGCCTAGGTTATGTTAGAATAGCACGAGAGGCCTTAGCATGTCCTTGCTTGATCATTCAGCTGCACACCTAAGACATCGCCGACATCATCTCAGTACAGTCCGAAGCTATCGACTGCGAGCGTACGCTAAAACCGCTATAGTTGTTGGATATGTGGCGTTCTAATATTGACACTTTTTGCGCAGTTTCGCATCATGAAAACACTTCTTTCTAGTTTTTCAGTTACTTAACCAACAGAACTTGTTTATGCAACGCAAAAAAACATTGGAACCCAGGAAAATGATAACTGCTACAGATAGAATTCTTTCATCATGAATCTCGAGAGTGCAAGGAGTATATAACCACTATCCTACGTAAAACTAGCCGAAAAGATTCCCCGAGAGCAATTCTCTCCTAACCTGCCCTCTCTTCCCTTTTGAACTGTTTTCTTTTAGACTTCGGTTGATTAGACTGGGTTATGAGTCAAGTACCTCTGCTACTCTGCCTCATACTTGGCGAATCGGGAATTGAGAACTGCGGCTTTCTCGGCCTCAGCATCGCGTTTTTCCGCCTCGTATTTGGCAAAGCGAGAGTTGATGACGGCATTCTTGCCGTCAGCCTCAGGGTCGCGTTTCTCGGCCTCGTACTTTGCAAAACGGGAGTTGATAACGGCGTTCTTGGGATCAGCGTCTCTCTTCTCTGCTTCGTACTTCGCAAAACGAGAGTTTAGAACGGCAGAATCTTCCCCTTTGCGAGCTTCCAGTTCAACTACAGGTGCTGCAAGAGCAAGGCCAACTGAGGCAGCAAGGACGAATAGTTTAAACTGCATGACTTGGATAGGGGTTTGAGGTAACAGGAATGAATGATAATGTATCTTGAGTAGTTAATGGATGTTGGGGCCTGGGTTTGAAGTTCTCTACGACTTGGTACTTATATGACATAGCTCTAGATAGTCATCCTCCAATATTCCATTGCAGTAGTATCACGGGGCTCAGTTCAAGGTCCATTCCAATGTGGATCCAGGGAAGTGTCCGGTAGTACAGGCTTTCGGCCTTCACTATCTCTGCATGAGGCAAGCACTCCGGACGTTGAGGGTGGGTCGTCGAGGGTGGCGTTTATCCTACGCATCGATTCGGCGGGAGTAGAGACATCAGAGCAGAGGATCGCTGATTTGGTACCTAATCTAGTCAGCTCATGTTTCAAAGAATGAGTTTCACGGGATGACTAGCCGGAAATTTAGCCTGATAAATTCAACTGCATATATACCGCCACTGTTTGATATATGATGCACTGATGAGATGGCCTTGGTCAGCGAGCTGAAGCCGAGCCGTATTTTGTCATACCACTTGCCGCTCTAGGCGAGCGGGTGACGACCGGGGTCGAATTCTGGGGCTCTTGACCGGGATTTGCTGGGGTCTTTTCCAGGTTACGCATTGCGGCAATCGGCCTATCAAATGTCTAATTTAGGGGACAATCCCGGGGTTCAGCCTACACCACTCGCCTTGTCAGATCACATCATTCTAGCGCAAAAGCCGCTGATATTCCTGCGCATATCTCTAGGCCCTCTATTGTCAGCCAGAAGAAGAGAATCTGGCGCTTTTGACTCTTCTTGCACCTTTTACATCCTTTTCATTTCACAAAAATGCATGATTATCGACGCGTTGCGGGAGAAGATCTTAGCGATGACGGTGACGCAGAGCATGCCTTGAACCAACCTCGGACGTGGGAGGGAAAATCTTCGCGGAGATGCAGTGTAGCAACCTGGATTCTCCAGACACTTTTTTTCTTGTTCTCTTGCGCAATTCTGCTCTCAGGATTAAAACTTCGACATAAATCATCAGGCACATGCCGTGACTTGGACTATGAGCCTCAATGGTCTCCTGTTCTTGAAGCCGTGAAAGGCACTGGCCATCTTCATCGCTTCGACGGCAGTTTTGCGACACCAAATGAATACAAAGGAACACCAACCCCCTTGATAGATGGAGCCTGGGATCGAGTTCTTATGGCGAATGGTATGCATACTCGACAATCGTACGCAACATAAACGAAGAGAATTGTTCTGACTTGACACTTGCAGGAGGTGTGATCAGCATAGACGAGGAAACTTTGCGCAAGATCAATGGTTCGCAAGAGTACTCTGTCAAACTAGCACCAGAAATTGGTGGTGGTTATATGGCATCCGTCGAAGTGCTTCACCAACTCCATTGCCTCAACATGCTGCGCCAAGCGACCTATGAGAACTACTATAAAGACAAAGCAGAACCATGGGAAGATAGTCCACAGATTCTGCGCTATCATTTGGGTGAGTGTGTTCATCTTGGAGAACATGTCTGTGTTACTGATGATCTCAAGATCACTGCATCGATAACCTGAGGCAAAAGTTGATGTGTGAAGCTGATACTGGTGTCCTAACATACGTCTGGGTGAAGGATCACCCTGCTCCCTTCCCAGATTTCAACGTGTAAGTAAAGATTTCGCAGTATTACGGCAGCGTCCTAACAGTTTTCTAGACAACACAAATGCCGCAACATAGAGGGAATCCTAGACTGGGTTTCGGAGCATCAAATCTTCACTAAAGAGGGACACCGTGTTCAGCGGCAACCCGACTCGAAGGAGCTTGAGACTCCTCCTTGATCATTGTATTTAATCAAAAAAAATTGTGAAATAAGTGAATGTATTCATTGTTGGAATATTGACATTCCAATTGGACAAATATCTGAGTTTTAGATCATACACAACGTTCAAAAAAACTATAAAAGACATTGATAAAATTCTCAAAATATTGAAATGGGCTGATTTTAATTGGGTTTTATGATCGTCTATGCTTTAGTCTTCTGAGCGACCACATGTGGGAAAGTGCCGCCAGCAGTAACCTCATCAACGGTGATTGAAGAGGCAATGGCTGTCATGAGCTTGGTTATCCTCAGCTTCTCTTCTTCGGTTCTGGGCTGCTTTGATTCTGGCTCATCCAATGCGGGAGCTAAAAGCAGCTTGACAGATTCAAGAATCGTTGTTGAAAAGCGTCGATTCAGTTCATCCTCTACAAGCTCTGGGTCCCTACATATACCACCAGGCAGAAGATTAAAGTGAAGGATTGAGACTGATTCTTGGCCGGAGGTAGAAATATCTACACCGTCTCTCACACCGTGTTGTAGAAGTTCTTGCAACATGAATGTCGGCATACTACAGAATATTAAATGATTATACTAAAGTCTGGATGGAGATCACGTACTCAACAACGAGATTGCGAGACCGCCTTACGGCATTGATGACCTCGATAGCTTCTTTGAAGTCAGAAGTGACTGGGAATTGCTTGAAAAGTCGCGTATCGGTTTCAAGCCATTGAAGATGGCCCCCAGGTCCTGCATATTTGTGAGCATTTTAGTGAAAGGTAAACATGAACATGTAGCGTACGGAGAAGCTTGACAGCGTTTGATATCAAACTGGCGAAGCCGTCCCTTGGAATAGCATACGCTAGACCCCGCATGTTGACCAAATCGAATTTTTCGTGATACTCGACCGGGAACTCTTTCGTACAATCTTGTTCAACGAACCTCACCGCAGGTGCAAAGTTTGAGTCGAATGCGTGGGAATTTATGTCGAACCCAACGAGTAAGAAGGTATTGCGCGTATTTGATGGAGCATTACCAAGATACGTCTTTCTCACATCCTCTAGCCAGATCCCAGTGCCACATGCAATATCGGCGATTGAAGTATCGGGAGTCGGTACAGGTATGGCGGGATGGATGAGGTGACCATCAAGGATTGCATGTTTTATGACGTCGTGTTGTGAATCGAGACGTCTATCTTCTTCTTTGTTCTGGCTACGATATGAAAGAAGGTATGCTGAAGCTTTGCTGATTGTAGGCATATCTGGATGACGTGTGCCCAATGGTAATGGGTCAACTCGGAGAGGCTTGTTTTGGACTCGTCTAGGGTTCAAAGAAGCAAGCGTTGATTTCCGTTCGAGGTGTTATGATTATACTTGATCCTTACATGAATTTGGGAGGTATTAATGTCAAGATTCACAGATTCATCGAATTCCATGATTGGAGACTAAAGAATCTCAGGCTGCAGGCATTCCGTGCGCACGTTACGCGCTTGACAGGGTCGGGGATTATGGCCTCGCGTATTCTGACAACTACCTTGTATGATAAGCACTACGGGAATCAAGAAAATACTAAGACGCATGGCGTTAACAATAAGTGACATTCTCTGCTAGCGAACAGTGCATGAGCCGGCGCCCAACCTTCCCGCTGCGGGCCTTTGTGGCTTGCGTTGCGAAAATGCGATGCTGTTCGTACCCAGGTATAGGTATGCCCTCTTCCATAAGCCAAGGTGGGCGCAATATGAAAGAGAGAAATATGAATTTAATTGTCGACAGCTGCATGGAGCCGAATGAACATGTGCAAATCTGCGAGAGAATAGGTCGGGGCGGCGCTCAGGAAACCACTCCGGCAATAATCAAGGGAAGTTACTTCTAGTATCTTTTGCGCAAGCCAAAATAGCTCCAGGGCGTACTTCTCGAAGCCGAAAGGCTGAGACCGAGCCTGATTTGTTGGGGTAGATAGTTCATCCCAAAGTACTTTCCAACGATTTGTTGCCTGAACAAGCGCTTCGTATGTTGCGGAGGAAGCAATACTAGTCCTAGCATTATAGACCAACGCGTGTAGAGCTTGACTACCGTCAGTGCGATGCAGACTTACTGAAATAGTTGTACGGACCAAAAATTGTAATTATCATGTGCCCCGGTTCGATCGGAGCGCTGGGCGTTTGCGCGCTCAATTCGCCGTCATGCAACAATAACTCCATAATATTCAAGAGGCTAAGTGGTTTAGTCTTCACTACGGGCGATTGAGAGAACGTCTTCTGGAATTCTTTCCTCGTTGGAGCCTCGAAGATCGCAGTGGGACAAGGCAAATCCGCAACCATTTCGGATAGAGTGATTTGCGGAACACTATTGAAGAAAAGTGTGCTCATTGCATCTGCCAAGAACAGATAGGTGCCCAATCTTCTGCGGTTAGCTCTGCTGAAGATACTGATGAGAAACTCATACCTAATGCTGGTCTCTTGAGCAATAAAATATGTCCATTCTGGTACAACCTCAGGTGCCGAGCTTCTTGCCGCCAGTACTCCGAGAGCTCTACCATATGCAACAAGATCTGGGAACCGCAGAGTTCGAATCCTGCGACGAATTTGTACACTGTTAAAATTCATTTGCAAGCAATACATGAGCAATGCAGCTTGAAGAAGCTGGACCTGTTCATCTAATCCACATTCGCTCTTATCGGTTTGTTGTGATAGGATCCCAAATATGTATCGTTCTCCTAAGTCGAAGAAAGAGCGAGCACGGAGGGCATCGTCTTGTGGGTAGCAATGTATAGATCCTCCAAGAAAGACAGCCAATAACAAGGGTAAAGTAACGTCAAAGGCATCGAATGTTGGACGGTGTATGAATGGGAAATGTGGGTGCGCATACGTGAAGTAAGCATGGAGAAAGCGGGTTAGATTGTCGGGTGTGAACAATTGGATTGCTGCATGGTGTGCTTCTCTTGTGTCTTGCGGATAGCCGAAATCGAATGGAGGTGCATCTAAACCTAGAATTTGAGATATAAGTTCCTTCAAGCGCAATCGAATCTTCGTAGCCGAGGAGTAGATGGCCGTAGGTTGTTTTAAGCTGATATGATTCTTCACCTGATCTGGGCAAAGGGTCGTGAACATGTCAGGAAAGAGGTCCTCAATGTCTTCAGCGAAGACTTTGTTTAGTTCGTCGTGGTCCATAGCAGGATTTTGTGACTGATCCGCGTTGACCTCCGCAAGCACACCTTTTGCAACAAGTGCATCAGTAATGCACTCATGAGAAGTATCGGTATAGCTTCGTAAAAATGAGAGAGGTAAATGAACTTTATGAAGGTCGTTCTCAAGTGAGGCCGACTCCTCATGAACAAACCCGCTGCGTTCCTTCGCGATGCTCGACACGTTGAAGTTAACAAGTGAAACAATACACTCGATTCTGGAGGAGATGCATTGTGAGCAAGGGCTCAAGCCATCGCACCGTAGTTTCCTACTATAGCAACCATCGCATGAGCGACGTTTTCTTCCCTGTTTCGCTCTTGCAATTTCTCGACGTTCGCCGCGGTGAGAACATGTTTTGGAGTGTCGTCGTAGGGCGTCGCTAGACGAATTGTTACTCGAAGACGCAAGGAGCGAAGTTGAACTCACTGGCGTGTGAAGATGCGATCGCAAAAGATGCACGGGTGTACTGGATTGTTGTCTGTACCGTTAAACAAGGCTTGGTGGGCGGAAGTGATCAGAACTTACGAGTCGCTTCGTGACGTCTCAGATGGTTGACGGTTGATAGCACTTTCAGACATTTTGTGCACTGGCGGGTTCTATCTGAATTGGCATTTAAGAGGTTGTCCGTTTCCATTGTTGAGGAGATGTAAAGTTGTCGAAGAGAGTTACGTGGGTTTTCCCCGAGTAGTGTGGGTATTCCCCGGCGACCTCTTGGCAACGTTACTCGAAAAGAACAGCTCACGTGACCCTTAATATACTTAAACCCAAGTGTGTTCCTATTGCTTTTGTGTTGATTTGAAAACATGACTGCACTGCGAGGCTCATTTCCATTTTCGTTATGTCAAGGTATTTGGTTCCCATCAATTTTGTCTAACTAATAGAAACTGATTCTTCTAGGCTTTCCTCGAGCAGTCCTATTACGTCCGCGGCGTATATTCTCTCGTCCGATCCTATGCACCACAGTTCGGTTTGATCAAGTCTCTTGCGAGAGGCCCTACCATCAGTCCTATCCCTGTAATCCGGCGAAACAATCAAGTACTGGTGCTATAGCCTCGCGGCCACCAGCGGCCGTGGAACATATCTTGTGTGTTATCATATTGTCCCGCGTTGAGATCTTGGAGAAGAACTACGCTAATCATGGATTAGAACCACGGCGGATAACATTGTCAACTGGGCACGTCAGAGCTCCCTTTGGCCGTTGAGTTTTGGCCTTGCTTGTTGTGCCATTGAGATGATGCATGTTTCGATGCCGCGCTACGATCAAGATCGCTTAGGAATCATATTTCGTGCATCACCACGCCAGGCGGACGTAATGATTGTCGCTGGAACGGTAACCAATAAGATGGGTCCGGCACTCCGGTTGTGCTATGATCAGATGCCCGACCCGAAGTGGGTGATTAGTATGGGAAGCTGTGCCAATGGGGGTGGATACTACCATTACAGTTACAGTGTGGTAAGGGGTGTGGACAGGATTGTTCCAGTCGATATCTATATTCCAGGATGTCCACCAACGGCAGAAGCTGTACTGTACGGTGTGTTCCAGCTCCAGAAGAAGATGAGACGCACGAAGATTACGAGAATGTGGTACCGCAAATGAGTTGCGGCTCATTCGGAAACAACGGCGTGGAGGACGAATGGAGTGTGGGAATTTGTAGCATAACTTCCGGATGCACCGTAGTAGCATGCGTAGCATGTCTTACACTATTGAACTTCATAGACCTCGACGGAAGATAGTAAAGCATGCCAGTGTTATGGTTTGACATATAACTTTCCATTTCCATGCGGAGTACTCAGTGTAAGCTTGCCCCACTTTGTTGCGATGTCGTGATCGCGGGTCAGCATCGCGAACCTGTTTACATTTGTCAGCCATGTTATTCATAAAGACGTCCGCAATGCAAATGAACGTGCGACTATCGATTGGTTTCTTGTTTGTGGGTTTGCCGGACTGCACCAGCGATAATGGCACCAGCCAAGAAACAACTACATTTAACGGCCTTCATGCGACCCGTCTCGCTTCACACAGGAGCATGGCGCTATCCTGGTGCATACCCGGATGCAAACTTTAATCTGAAACATCTTAAATACTTTATCCAAGAACTGGAATCTGCCAAGTTCGATGCTTTCTTCATGGCAGATCATCTGGCTGTGCTCAACATGCCCATCGAAGCGCTGAAAAGGAGCCACACTGTAACGTCCTTTGAGCCATTCACCCTTCTCTCCGCCTTGTCACAGGTTACGGAGAAGATTGGTTTAGCAGCAACGGCATCCACGACGTACGACGAACCATATCATATCGCGCGGCGGTTCGCGAGCCTAGATCACCTCAGTGGAGGAAGAGCAGCATGGAATATCGTTACGACCGGTAATCCTGAATCATCGAAGAATTTTGGTCTTGACGAACATGTTCAGCACAGTGAGCGCTACAAACGCGCACGAGAGTTTTATGACGTTGTAACCGGACTGTGGGATAGCTTTGCAGATGATGCATTCGTCCGCAACGCTGAGAGCGGTGTTTATGTTGATCCCGAGAAGATTCATACCCTCAACCACAAGGGCGACGACCTCCAGGTCAAAGGGCCATTGAACATTGCGAGGCCAGTACAAGGCTGGCCTGTAATTGTTCAAGCCGGCCAGTCCGAACCGGGGCGCCAGTTGGCAGCCGAAACCGCTGAAGCGGTCTTCTGTTCACCAAAGGATATTGAAGCCGGAAAATCCCTATACGCCGATATCAAAGGTCGCGCCAAAACCGCAGGTCGAAACCCGGACCACCTCAAGATCTTACCGGCGGCGCTTGTCCTCGTCAGCGACTCCGTGAAAGAAGCAAAGCAGAAGCGTTTGGACCTTGATAGCCTGGTACACTATGACAGCGCAATCTCATCGCTCTCCATCGCGCTAGGAACCGATGCATCAAAGTTCGATCCTGATGGACCTCTGCCCCCAGAGGATGAACTACCAGCTACTAATGCCAGCCACACCAGCCGCGCCAGCGTAATCAAACTTGCAAAGGAAGGCTTGACGGTTCGACAACTTGCTGGTCGATACGGGGGGTATGCAGGACTGGCCTTTGTTGGGACTGCGGAGACTATTGCTAATGAGATGCAAAAGTGGCTCGACGCGGAGGCAGCAGATGGCTTCACAATAACTTTCCCCTTTCTTCCAGAAGGACTGGATGCGGTTACCCAGAAACTAGTACCTGAATTGCAACGGCGCGGACTTTTCAGAACAGATTATACCGGTTCAACTCTCCGAGAACATCTCGGTCTTCCTCGGCCAAGCAACCAGTTCTTTGCGAGTACTGACACCGATAAACTTAATGGTACAAAGTCGGCGTTGGAGACCGGTAACTCTGATCATGTTACAAATAAGTCCGAAAAGAAGAGGAAACTCGCACAACCGGGGGTAGATACTCTGCGATCCTCCTCAAGACGTAGTGTACGGACCAAGCTAACTGTTTGAACAACCTCTTATCAGTATAGATGGGTATAGTAATACCAATACTATATAAAGGACCCAAGTCTTGAGATAATTTTTAAAAAAATACAAATTGCGGTGACTCAATTAATGTACGACTATAGTCGGACCACTAAGCAGGTTGATCGCACTGTCTTGTGTTATATATCTGCTCACTTGTCACACACTTTCTACATCCTCAAAGCTTCCTAATCTTCGAAATAGGCAAAGCAAATGACATAATCTAAGACGAGGCAGTCTTGACCGTCTAAGTGCAGGAACGATTACAAGTCAAGGGGATGATGCCTCGCATCCCGACGGCCTGCTTGCTGTTGACTCTACAGAGCCTAGGATGTCTCGGTAGAGACCTAAAAGAGTTATTTTGATGTAGACGGTACGCTGAAACACGTACCTGCAACTTTCCAGCGAATTGAAAGCTGGTTCAATATGTCTTGAAAAGCCTTGAAACTTTCAGGGCATTGGATCCGTACAACATGTGAAGTTTGGTCAACGTGGATCATAGCAGCCTTGTAAAAGGCGTAGAGTAAGAAAGGAGACACGAGATCAAATGCCGCATTACTAGAAAGACGTGGCATAACGCTTTTCAGGCTGTTGACTGCCTCCAAGGCATCCGGGGGAGAAGTGAAACTGCAATTGGAATCCTTTTGTGAAACGATTGTTCGTTCCCCTTGGCTAAGGGCAAGGACAGCACTGGATGAGCAGCTAACGTTAGTACTGCGCAAATATACATGCGGCCACATACCTGTAGCAAACGGCAGACTGCGCACAAAATTCCATTGTCCGTTCACTCCCCTCAAATTCGTATACCTTCACAAGAGCCATAAGAGTTGCAGAAAGCTTAATGGTTTCTTGTGAGGCTGTATCATCGTCGGGGGGATTGTGACGTAGTCTATCTATACTTTGACTTAGAAGCCGTCTCGACTGAGCAAGCTTCGCAAATCTGCCGAGATTGGTCGAGAAGGGCGAGTCAAGCCGCTCCGGGTGGTGAGTTGGCATTTCCTGTTCCGTACAATGAGCATTCGTATACAGCTAAGAAGGCATGCTCACTCCTTGGTCCCAAATATCATCATCCATTATGAAGCTGTATTCATGCATTAGATTCCATTCAACCCCGTCAGCACTCTGCTGATGGACTTACTGATCAAGAACCAAAACTGCCCACCATATCCTTCGTTTTTTTTTTTCGGTTCGTGAGACAAGACTGGCAGCTCCTGATTGATGATTGATGAATCACATCTTAGAGCAGTCGCCAGTCGAGCGGAAACTCCAATCGATATGTAGGCTGCGGGATACAGCCCATGAGCCCACTCGAAGACAACTAACAAAATGCTTGCCTGCACGGTTGAACATGGAGAGGTGCCCTGCGCTAGTTCCTTTGGTGATCGCGTCTCGTGCGATTCGATAGCAGCACAAGCATGCATCGTCCGGAAGTGAGATCATCAACATCATACATAGTGATAGCAAGTAAAGGTCAGGTATTTGCGCAGACATTGGAAGAAGAGCTTGATAAAACCGCGGTTGTGATACTATTGGCAACCACTTGTGCGTGATTCCGAAATATTATTCCGAAACGTTGCGTATCATTTCCACTGCGTGTATAATGTCGCGAACCTTTTCACTTAACCAGTTGTCGATTCGTGGTAACTCAATTCCCCACCTATCAAAAAGCACTGAATCCACAAATTAAATACCGCTGCTGGTCTTCTGAAGCTGAATTTCAGCCTGAGGCTCCTTGGGAGATGCGTAAGTACGCTTTTTCGGCCGGGACCGATCTCTAATGCTGAAAGCTTGTTACGCGATTCAAAGTGAGTTATCAGTAACTGCGAAAGCTGCGGAATGACAAAGTCTTTGTACTCTAGCATCCTGCGTCTTGGTGTAACATTTGAAAGCGTGCGCTATACTCTGTGTCGGATAGAGCCCGAGGCGGGGTTGCTTTAGCTGAGTGTCTAAGAGCGCGCTTTAGATCGTCAAGGGTCGCCATGCCAATTTCGTGTATGGGTTTCTTAGACCGAAGGTTTTGCTTCTAGGGACATACTTAAATTAACAAAGCATATTTCACACACATCTCATAGCCTCGCCAATGCCTGATGACAGTGTGCGCCCTGCACATCACGGAGATTTACTACCTCCAAACACATGCTGAGCACGTCCCGTGTATCTCTCGGATCGATAATACCATCGTCAAGGATAGTCGCACTCGTGCGATAACACTCGCTATCCCGCTCTACGGAATCATGAAACTTCTGCACCCTCGCATCTATCTCCTCGGGCCGCAGCTCAACTCCGTGTGCCTTTAGGCTATTCGACTCCAAGGCCCTCATCACTCCAGCTAGTTGCTCAGGCCCCATAACACTGCACCGACTAGTGGGCCAGGAGAACAGAAAGCGAGGCTTATATGCTCTGCCGCACATCGCGTAGTTTCCTGCGCCATACGATGCGCCGATTATGATTGATATGTGAGGGACTGTCGAACAGCTTACAGCTGATACCATCCTTGCACCTTTTTTAATGATGGCAGCGTGCTCGGCTTTCGAGCCGACCATGAAGCCTGTCACGTTGTGGAAGAAGACGATGGGAGTGTTTCTACGAGACAGGTATTAGCGTCAAAAATAGGGGGAAGTGAGAGTGAGAACGTCTACGAACTGTTGATTGCACATCTGGATGAATTGGGCACCTTTTGATGCTTCGTCGGGATTGATAATTGGCACTTGATTCGCGACAATGCCGACTGTATAACCTAGGATATTGTTTATTAGCACTTAGTCTGCAGCGGAAGTAACAGGCACAGATCGCTTCGCTTACCTGCAATCCGTGCCCACGATGTCAGCAGATTAGGTCCAAACTTGGGCTTGAATATAGACATTCGGGAGTCGTCTACAATTCTCAATAGCGCAGCAAGCATATTAAATTGCTTTCGGATATCTGGATTGACGATCGATAATAGGTCATCCATAGGGTAGCGTGGAACCGAGGGCGCAGCTAAGCTACGGATCGGCCTCAACTGGTCTTGATACAGTGTGCATACCCATTCTCGAGCCTTGCGAATAGCGTCAAACCTGCGGGAGTAGTCATTAGTTCATTCAAAAAAATACTTTGTTCAGACATACTCATCTACCGCAATCTGATCAGCGAGACCAGTGACCGTTGCGTGCGTTGTTGCGCCGCCCAGTGTCTCAGCGTCAACAACTTCTCCGGTCGCCATTTTTACTAAGGGTGGACCCCCTAGAAACACTTGGGCTTGGTCTTTTACAAAGATAGAGTAGTCTGAGAGCGCGGGATGGTAGGCGCCACCAGCAGTTGATGAGCCAAACACCACCCCACATGTTGGTTGTCGCTCTCGACTGCGGATCGCAAGGTCTCTAAAAATCTGGCCGCCTTTGTGGAAAACTCGAAACTGCTGAGGAAGAAAGACACCAGCCTGAAAGCATTAACAAACCAGTACTTTTCGACTTCTATGATGAGAGCGCCTTACCGACTGAATGAGAGCGATTATAGGCAGGTTATTCTCATTGGCAATCTCTGTGACTCGATTTTGTTTGATAACTACAGGGAAATGAGTCTTTCTTCGTCTATAAGGTTTAGGTTACACCCAAGCTCACCGGTGTACTCATTCCAGGCGCCACCACTCTGTGTCGGAATGTGCGATAGAAGGAGGACATGCCTGCCACTGTTTGACCATCAGTACACAGCATTTAGAAGTTCATCGGCCATGAGATACCTAACGCTGCCAATTCCCGAGATTATGCTTGCACAGGGACTCGAATCTTCCAGCGCATAACCCGCGAAAGCGCCGAGTTCAAGAAAAGCTGAACCTGGATCAAGAAGCAAGGAGATTCGATCGCGTGCTAAGGAGGGAGGTGTAAGTAAGTGTGAATGCTCTGCCCTTCTTCGAAGTGTCAACTCTTACGCAGCAATTGTCCTCTTGATTGGTGTCTTTGGCATGCATGCGCCGTGCCTTCAGCTGTCACGTCTCCAAGTGCCTTCTCAAATCTCTCCAAGACTGGCCACCATAAATCTCTGTTCGCTGTCTCCGTAGCTCCGCGTAAGTTGATGGGGGATGTTATTATTGGAAAACCAGATGTCGGCTCCATGGCTCACTAGGTGTTTATTTTGATGAAAAACTCACGATTTACAATTGATCTTACTACCTCGCTCATAGACAGAAAAGAGTAACTTTGTTCTTTGCATCTTCAATGAAGGTGCATACGCTATGCCAAATGCACCGGGCCCGGCAACCTTTGCCGGATCGCGAAGCCTCGGTGTGGCGATCGCGGAGATTCTCCGCAAGACCAAAATAGTAGAGGAGTTTGTTTCATAACCTGGATTTTCAGTATTGTATGCATTTTCTTCCAAGTAATATGCCAGAAGCCGTTTGCCCTTAGCAAAGAATTGCTGGAGATATGGCTCAAAACCCAGAAAGTACACCTGCACGGCTGGTGTTACCTCCTCGTTCGCCCACTGTCCGGATTGTCGAAGTAGGCCCACGAGATGGACTCCAAAACATTCCTGAGCATATACCTACGGCCACAAAATTATCGTTCATACGCCGTCTGCTAGCGACAGGTCTCAAAACGGTGGAGTTGACATCACTCGTGTCGCCGCACGCTGTTCCGCAACTCGCTGATTGCCGAGAAGTGCTCTCCGATGCGGGCATAAAAGACTTGTTAGCACGAAAGAAGACTTTTCATATTGAGAATGGTCCCGACTCAGGACTGCGATTGCCAGTATTAGTACCTAATATGATCGGGCTGAAGAATGCTCTAAGTCTAGGGGTCCGCGAAATAGCAGTCTTCGTCAGCGCAGGTGAAGGATTCAGTAAAGCTAATATCGGTTGCTCAGTGCAACAGGGACTCGAGCGAGCACGCTCCGTAGCACAAACAGCGATTACGAATGGATTGACCGTCAGAGGGTAGGTCCGATTTAAGCACGCTCTTCGCTGTCCACAAAGCTGACCAATCGATAGATATGTATCATGTATCTTTGCCGATCCGTTCGATGGACCTACAACGCAAAAGAGTGTCCTTGAGTGCGTGCGAAAGTTACTCGACATGGGCTGCTACGAAATCAGCCTTGGAGATACTCTCGGTGTGGGTGTCGCCCCGCAAGTACAAAGTCTGATCATGTATCTAGTTCAGTCTGGCATTCCAGCCAAAGTTCTGGCAGGGCATTTTCATGATACATATGGCCAAGCCATCAGCAATGTATGGACGGCTTACAACTGCGGACTGCGAGTCTTCGATGCAAGCGTTGCGGGTTTGGGTGGATGCCCTTTCGCACCAGGCGCAAAGGGAAACGCTGCGACGGAAGACCTTGTTTACCTGTTTCATGAGGCCGGGTTGGACACAGGAATTGATATATCGAAATTGGTTAAGACCGGAATCTGGGTGTCGCATGTGCTAAAGAAACCATATGGGAGCCGGGCGGGCGCTGCCCTCGCAACAAAATCCGAGCTGCTTCGCTCCCCATCCGCACTTACACCAAATAAGCCTGTCTCTCAAGAAGTAATTGCATGGTCCATCTTGAACGAAATCGGCGAGATCAAGGTTTACCAATCAGGCTCCCATGTCAAGGTCGCGCTAGATCGACCCAAGAACGGCAATGCGCTGACCCCAGACATGTGCTTACAACTCACGTCATTCTTCCAACGAGCCTCGAAAGATCCAACAGTCAGAACTATTACCCTGACAGGCAACGGGAAATACTTTTGCACAGGCATGGATTTGAGCAAAAGCGGCAGCAGTGTTTCTAAGGGGAGATCCGCTGGTCAAACTCAATTCCGTCGCCTCGTAGATCTGTTCGATGCTATCGATAATGCACCTCAGATAACTATAGCATGTGTTCAAGGCCCAGCATTTGGAGGCGGTGTCGGCTTAGCCTTCGCCTGCGATATAAGGCTGATGGCTGACACAGCAGTCTTCACGTTGAGCGAGGTCAAACTGGGATTATGTCCCGCCATAATATCGAAGTATCTTATTCGAGAGCTGGGATTCTCCTTCTCCCGAGAAGCTATGCTATCAGGACGTCCTATCTTGCCATCAGAACTACTACGCCTCGGTGTAGTTGCTGGTGTACAGCCTGATCTCAAAAGTTTGAGCAGCGCACTGGAGATGTACCTGTTACAACTGAACGGCTGTGCTCCAAGGGCAGCGGAGATGTGCAAAGAGCTTGTTAGACTTGCTTGGGCCGATGCTGCTGGAAAGGAGCAGGCGAAGGGAATTGGGAATCTATTCACGGAGATGATGGCAGAAGACGCGGAAGCCGAGTATGGAGTGAAGGAATTTCAAGCCGGACAGAGGTCAATTGATTGGGCTCGGTTCAATTCGAAGAAAATAAAGATGGCGAAGCTGTAAACCACTAGAACCTTTGACTACGATTTAGGAGTGACTTGTATTGCGAACAAAACTAGTTTGATCTCATTGTGAGAGTTTGATGGATGCATGGCTTCTGATATCGATGTTCTAATCATTAGTTCTGTGATTGAAATCAAACCTAATGCGGGCTCAAATTCAAAACAAAAACAGGTTGCGTGATGACCTTGGAACCAATTCCCAACCCTCTTCCCCTCTCTGAGAAGATTCAGGTGCGTAGCCTGTTGACAGAACTCATGTCGGACCCCTCGTATTACTCCATTCATTCATGAAGTTGTTGGATGAAATCTCACTCGCGGCTTTTTAATGCCGATTGCCGTCGCGGAAAAGATGCGGCAAGCTATCATCATCAATGTTTCCATCCAAAAGGAGCTTTGTGCAAAGCGGAAGAATGTTGCAAGAATTAAAAGCTCATCACTCAAAGCGTTCCAATTGCAACCAAGGTTTACAATTGCAGCAGTTGCGGTGCGCGAGCATTGTACTTTTTTTATTTTTCTCACATTAGTTTTAAGACAGTACCATCCGATCGAACAACCGACAAACCCGGAACACGCAGAGTTGTTCATGAAATTCTCGATTTGAACATCACCAATCCGAGCATCATGACCAAGATCTATTCCTCTCACCAGATTGCAGGGTCTTCTGTAGTACTCTCTCTTCTCCAAGGATCTCAACAACCTGCATTAATCCAAAGTACACTGAGCCAGCTTCTTGACGACCAATGCCGAAACCACCAACATAAAACTGCTGTCGTGGCTAGTTCTAGTCGCAAGCATCTCACATATGGGCAATTGCGAGAGCGTAGTCGACAGGTGGCGAAAGGATTACTTTATCGAGGTGTTAAAAATGGCGACACAATTGGTGTATTGGCTGGAAACTGCATAGAGTATGTGGAGCTGCTATTTGCCTGTGGAAGAATAGGTGCCATATTAGCAGTGCTCAATAATAGCTACACTCCTACTGAGTTGCGGGATGCGCTGTTGCACAGTGGTAAGGGCTCTTTTTGCTTAGGTATAACTCTGGCCATCTTGCTCACGCCCTGTTCCATAGGCTGTAAGCTACTTTTCACTACTACTAAGATCGGTTCGAAACCGAACAACGCGGTTGTCGAAATATTACGGCATCCTGACCTCGACAGCATGCCGGATCTTGAGGGTGTTGTCCTGCTTGGGTCCAGAGACGAGCTAGGTCATAACAGCTTCCAAGAATATTCAAGGACGATCGAAGATGGAACAGCAGTGGATGAGAGGACTCTACGAGCGGCCGAAAGCAAAGTGGATTGCAATGACATTTGCAATTTGCAGTACACTAGTGGCACAACCGGAAACCCCAAGGCTGCAATGCTGACACACTTGTGAGTGACCCCTTCAATTATGCAGCTGCGGTACGCATCTAACACGGAAGATTCCACAGCAACATTATCAACAATGCGAGATTTATTGGGGACCGTATGGACCTTAAAACGAGTGACATCTTATGTTGTCCACCTCCCCTGTTCCACTGCTTTGGTCTCGTGCTTGGCCTGCTGGCTGTGGTAACACGTGCAGGTACCATAGTCTTTCCTAGCGAGAGCTTCGATGCGAAAGCAGTCATCCAAGCATTAAGAGAAGAAGCGTGCACTGCGCTACATGGTGTTCCAGCCATGTGGACCGCCGAGATGCAACTATTACAACCTGGCGAAAAGTTCCCTCACCTACGGACTGGGATTGCAGCAGGATCCGCCACCCCACGACAGATGATGGAAGACCTACAAGAGAAGCTGAACCTGACCGAATTGACGAACACTTATGGTTGGTAACCTTATCGGAGAATGTTCTCGAGTACGAGTACTGATTTGTCATCTGGTAGGAATGACCGAGACATCTCCTGCAAGCTTCATGACAAGCTGGGACGATCCATTAGAGAAGCGGTTGTCCACAGTAGGCAAGATACTACCACATGTAACAGCGAAGATCATCGATACTGCTGGAAACATTATACCACTCGGGAGTAAGGGCGAACTCTGCGTCGCTGGGTACCTCCTGCAGAAAGGGTATCTTAACAATCCCGAAAAAACCAATGAGGTCATGATGAGAGATGAACAAGGAATGCTGTGGATGCATACTGGTGATGAAGCATTTTTTGATCAGGATGGATATTGCAAGATTACCGGAAGAATAAAAGACATGATCATACGAGGTTTGCATAGTCAAATTCCTTCTCACTCGAAATAGAGACTGATATCTTGATTAGGCGGCGAAAACATTTTCCCCTTGGAAATCGAAGAGCGACTGGTTCAGCATCCCAATATAGCGACCGCAGCAGTAGTGGGTCTAAAGGATGCAAAGTATGGCGAAGTTGTAGCAGCATTTCTGCAGGCCGAGACCACTGGTACGAGAACACCTGATGACGAAATCAAAAACTGGGTCCAGCAGAAGCTTGCAAGGCACAAGACCCCTCAGCACGTATACTGGATGGGTGATCCCGGGATCGGTGAAAGTTTACCATTGACCGGCAGTGGGAAAGTGAAAAAAAATGTTCTTCGCCATATTGGCAATGCCATGCTTGCAGCAAACAACCCAGAGACAGGAACGGAAACGATTCGCGCCCGCCTGTAATACTCCTACTACCCCGCAGTATTTCGTTTACTCGTCGACCTACACGTAATGTTGCTATGTGCGCAAATCATACCTAGCAAGCTCCACGCTAAGTCCTTGGCAATTTTGTGAGACGGAAAAGAGGTAGCCGATGCGGTATCTATGCTCGCGAAATGTTGTGGACTAGTTTAGAATCGGTAGAACGTTCCGGAAAGCATAGAGCTTAGATCAGTTATGGACACTTATACACTGCCTTGAGCTTCAGAGTCGACTTTGTGTCACGGAACGACAACGCGCTTTTGCAAAATTTGTTCTGATATTGGCAGCAGTTGAGAAAAAGTAAATTAATAAGAATGGAGGCCGAAGACTTTCCCTCGTACAAAGATATGCCCTCGGTGCCAAACATGCCACCCGGCTGTGCATGGGGCTTATTTGACAAGAATGGTGAAAAGGACCAGCTAGGAACATTGAACTGGTTGACATCTCGGAAAATACAAGAAGCTGGTAAAGAATTGAAAGTCGGCGTCAGCGTGTCATTGAAGTGAGCCTGCGTTCCTTCCCAGCAATCAACTCGTTTCAGCTTCTGACTACAATACGATACCCAGCTGGGCCCTCGAATGTATTCATGACCCTGGTCATGACCGCAAGGCCATTGTTCACAATATTCTTGATCTGAGTCATCTTGGTCTCACTGGCCACGATGATGAGATTTACATCAACACACAAACAAGCAGTCAGTGGGACAGTCTGCGTGCGCTCCACTAATGCAAAACTTTGGTTTGAACAAACTTCTGACTTGTGCCACAGGGCATTGGGCATGGCAGGAGACGGGACAATACTATAATGGCCTGACGCATGCTGAGATTTCTGGGCCAGAGCGCAATGACCGCAATGGCATACAAAGTGTGTCATCCCCAAGTTTCCAAGCATAGTTGATGAAGAAAGTTGTATGCTAATATTTATTTTCTCATCCACTAGCTTGGCTCCAGCGTGGTGGCATTGTTGGTCGAGGTGTCCTCCTCGACTATGCCTCGTGGGCGGAAAAGAAGGGCATAGAGTTCCGCGCCGATACTAAGCATGGTTTTACACATGTTGATCTAGAGAAAGTAGCTGCAGAGCAAGACCTGGAGCTGAAGCCTGCAGACATCCTCATCGTGCGTACCGGATGGATCAAATGGTACAATGGCGCCTCCGCAGAGGATCGACATAAGTCCGGTCACGTCGATCACACGTACTGTGGCTTCAATGGTACCCCTGAGTCCATTCAGTGGTTGTGGAATCGTAAATTCTCGGCCATCGCCGCTGATAACATGTCGTTTGAGGCGTGGCCTGCAACGATGCCGAACCGTGAGAAACAACCAACCACCGCATGTCTGTGGCTCAGCCAGGATGATGCTAAACATATACAGGCGTTCACGACACGGCTTTGAGTCTGTGGGGTATGCCAATCGGTGAATTGTGGGACTTGGAGGCGTTGGCAGAGGAGTGCAAGAAGCAGAAGCGTTGGAGCTTCCTCTTCACGAGCTCGCCTCTGAATATCTCTGGTGGCGTCGCAAGCCCGCCAAATGCGCTGGCAGTTTTTTGAATGGCCTTCAGCATTGCATTGATTTACATAGTCCCAATGCCACGCGATCAGAATGAGAATGCCGACAGGGTGCATGCAATTTTTGGTTAATGGTGAAAGCCGACCTGATTGTTATCTGGATTAGATCTAATTTTGAGCATTGAATGCACCTTGATTGAAAAGCTGGATGCGGCATTCGCTAGCTATGGTGCGAAGTCATTTTCATCTCGACGCAACAAGCCGGCTATGGATTACCGTCGAGGCCATGCTTGCGGAAATTCGTTGATGCCGCCAATCATACTAGATCCCAGAGACTTAAGCGACAATATCATATGCATTGGAGAAGCGGCGGAGGAAGGGACAGAGGGAAATTGTAGACTTCTTATCCGGGGAAAAGATAGGAAGGACGCAAGGTGTCACGATTTGTCGGGCGAGCTCAAACATAATACCCGATGCAATCAACAGCTCGCCTGCGTGCGGAGCTCTTATTACTATCAACATCCTCGTTTGGTGAATTTTTGCTGGAGTGTATCAAGATACGAATTTTTCGAATCTATGCCATTCAACTTTTACAATCAAAGGAGCCAAACGAGACCATTTCCGAAACACAACATGAGATCGTTCGAGGGCAAAGTAATCGCGATCACCGGCGCTGCGTCTGGAATCGCATTGGCTCTGACCTTGCAGCTGGCAGAACTTGGAGCTCGATTGTCACTTGCAGATCTTCAAGAGCAACAGCTACACCAGCTCATAGCAGACTTAAAGGGTCAAGGTGTTGATGCGATAGGAACGAAACTCGACGTATCCTCAAGCCAACAGGTCAACGATTGGATTGCTGCAACTGTAGGCCATTTTGGTAAATTGGACGGGGCCGCCAACATCGCAGGGATTGAACTTGGGTTTACCAATATCGAGGACCTCACAGACGCAATCTGGGACAAGATGCTTGCTGTCAACTTGTCGGGCGTAATGTACTGCGTGCGTGCAGAAATCAGGGCCATGAACAACGGAGGTAGCATTGTCAACGCAGCGTCTCTCGCGGGAATAATGGGGCGGCCGGGTATTGGTGCATATGCCTGCTCGAAGCATGGCGTGGTAGGGTTGACGAAAACCGCTGCGAAAGAGGTCGGTATCAAGGGCATTCGAGTCAATGCTGTGGCTCCGTACGTATCCCAGTGTGAATGCATCGATATCAAAAGTCTGACTCTGAACGGTTTAGAGGGCCAGTTCAGACACCCATGCTTGACAGCCTTTTGAAGTCAACCCCAACCACGTCATCTAGTGCGACAACCCAGACGTATTTAAGTCTCCCACTACAACGGAAAGGAGAAGCAATTGAAGTCGCGAAGACCATTGCTTTCTTGCTGAGCGATGAGTCTTCCTTCACAACTGGGGTCGTATATTCGGTCGATGGAGGTGCTGCTGCGTAGTCCCTGTCCAAGATAGCAGTAAAGTCTTTGGCAAGATATCATAAAATGAAATTTTGCCTCCAAAAACCAGATTTCTAACAACCAACGAACGTTTTCTGAATGAAGAGCGCATCAATTCCAGAAACGCGACCTTGGCTAGGACGCTGCCACGTAACTGAATTCATGAGTCCAAAATCTGTAAATGTGGAGTGAAACCAGAAAAAGTCACGAGTTCTAGATCAACACTGATTCAACCCACTGCATGATGCTCTTTGATGTTAATTGGTTACTTGGAAGAAATATAAATCCGCGGTTACTGTGGAAAGTATACGATGGAGTATGGCACGGCCGGCAACCAAGCCCGAGACTACCTAGGTAATGGAGCTCCGGACTCTGTACCACTCTGCCCTCGGCCGGATTCCCGGCCCATATTCATCCTAACCTGCCATAGTCTTCTTGAAGCGAAAGTCTCGTGTTACAGTACGCAGGGTCTTCTCCAGATGCTTTTTATCGAGTTCTGCCTGTGCAATACCCAATCTCCGGCTGATAGTTAAGGAACCAGATAAGACCGTTCAACATTGTCATTTCGGGTACCACCAACCATGTATAGCTCAGGTCATGGAGAGAAAGGAGCTTCAAACGACGAGAAATTGGTTTCCTTTACTTCTAAAGTTAAAAAGAGCGACAATCCATTGATAGGAGCCGCATTGACAATACCCTCGACACTAGTCGCACAAATCATCGCTGAGGAATGCAGCGTTGACTTTGTCATGATCGACATGGAGCATGCGCCGCTTTCAGCAGAAATGGCGACTTACCTAGTCCATGCAACCACAGCAGCATCTGCACGTACTGGTAGATACTGCCATACGTTGATCCGCGTGCCGTCCGCTGGCCTCGAGTGGATAAAATGGGCGTTGGACAGCGGAGCATCTGGCATCATCATTCCAATGATTAACAACGTCAACGATATGGAAGCAGTCATTGACCGAGCTCTTTATCCACCAAAAGGTCGACGCAGCTTTGGGCCTACTATGGCAGCATTTTCACAGCCGGCAGGATCAGGTGGAGTGATGGGCTATTTCGACCGAGCACGCAACGGGCACACTGCCATACTACCAATGATCGAGTCCCGAGAGGGTGTGGAAAACCTAGAGAAAATAATGGCAGTAGAAGGAGTTTCGGGTGTGTTCGTTGGGCCCTTTGATCTGCGACTCGCTCTTGGTCTACCTGGTGCACTCGATGGAGATGAGCCCACGTTTCAGCAGGCCCTCGAGAAGGCATGTGCAGCAGCAAAACACGAAGGAAAGATTGTAGGAAGCATGGGAATCGGTGTTGATGCTTCAGCTAAGCGGACTAAAGAAGGCATGTCTTTCTTAGTAGCCGTCGCGGATTATGCTGTAATAGCACCGGGAATTTCGGCGGCCATTTCAGACTCTCGGGCAGGAGTTCAGCGAGCCTTGAATGAAGTAAGAACTCTATTATGAAGGAGGATCAGTCGAAGCCGCGTTATCTCCATCGTTAGCCATTTTCATGTCACGATTTCATTCGTACTTCCAACAGCATTGCCGAGTGGGAAGGTCTCACTGACATAGACAAGTACAGTTGATATCCTAAAGAATAATGATTCAGTTAATAATTCCTCTTGGCCTAATGTAAAGATTGATCTGCATAGGGCCCTGCAACGTCGACAAGGAAGGCATCAGCAGTACGTCATCTGAATCTGACGAAGCCGATTTACCACAATGTTTTGTGAAGCCTCTTTTGCCCAGCTGTTCCTAGTATGGATAAATGATGCTTTTTGCTTCGGCTATTAAGTCCGCGATGCAGACACCTATTCTTTCGGAAGTAACCGGCTATGCAGCTCCATTTTCCTTGAAGTGCTACACTTCAGATATCGAAGGCGTCACTCGGGATGCGAGGAAGAACAAAGAGTAGCGAAAAAAGGCCAGTCGTGCAAAAGCTGCTTGCCAAATCTGACCACATCTCAACATCAGATTAATCACCTCGTTTGCAATGTCGTACCCTGGTGTAGCATTGGTGACGGGGGCTGGCTCTGGTAAGCAAGCAATTTCTTTTGACCTTGGTATCTCCCAGCTCTAACAACTATTCCTGCACTCTAGGCATTGGTCGTGCGACAGCGCTGTTGTTTGCAAAGTATGGCTGCTCCAAGATAGTCATTGCAGATATAGATAAGAATACTCTAGAGGCGACCAAGAAAGAGATTGAATCTATATACCAAAGTGCCGTCGACATACTTGCGGTCCCTACTGGTACGTTGTACATGTGCTGCCTACCTACTTGAGCTTGGAAAATGGCTCATCCCTTGCAGACGTCACCTTCGAAGACTCGGTCAACTCTCTAGTACAAGCTGCGGTAGCAAAATTTGGCCGTGTTGACTACGCATGCAACGTTGCAGGAATTCTACTGCCTGGCTACACCACCGAGTGCTCAGCGGCTACCTTCGATAAACAGTATGCAGTAAACCAACGAGGAACGTGGCTATGCCAGAAAGCTGAACTTACACAAATGCTCAAGCAGGAGCCTCTCTCTATTCCAGATGCGAGTAACAAATTTGCTTCAACTGCGCGCGGCGCGATAGCAAATGTGGCCTCCATGGCTGGTCTGAGGGCATATGACAACCTGCCTGCGTATTGCGCTACTAAGTCAGCAGTTCTTGCGTTCACCAAGGCCGATGGTCTGCGTCATGGAAGGGATGGAATAAGGGTCAACGCCATTTGCCCTGGAGTGATCAAGACCCCTATGCTGGGCGAGGTACCAGATGACCACGACACAAACATTGATGAAATGACTAAGGAGATGGCCATGAGACGCCAGGGCTTACCGGAAGAAGTTGCTGAGGCGCTTTTGTGGATAGTTTCTAATAAGGCCAGCTTTGTCACCGCTACAGACTTGCCAGTCAACGGAGGTGGGTTTCGTTCTTTCGATTTTCGACCCTATGGTTCATTGCTAACCACACTCCTCGTAGGCATGATCGCAGCATAATAAATGTCAGCTATAGAAGCGATCAGCACACTCTAGCTTAATTGCCAACTCTAAATTGTTCAAATTTAAATTTGCCTCTTTCCAAAAGGGTCTCTCCTGCTTTTCACGTGATTGGGCTGATGTTAAAGCAGACTTTGGACCAGAAGTTTTATCTGATGAAGTCAAGATTTCCTGGGAATAGCACAACCGATCTATTAGCTTGAGTGATTGAAAACTTTCAGACGAAACCGAACCGGTAGGTCAGTGAGTGGTGAAGTTGATATACATCGAACTTAAAAAGTCGATCTAAACGCATGATAATACTTTGCAGATAGCTATGAGGAAGGTTGGTAGGCATAGAGTACAATTCCCTGAAAGCTTCTATCGAAGGCATTGATTGAATGTAACTGAGGCCACACCATTACAAATGCAAACGACTGACTAAGACGTGCCTAGTAATCTTTGTAACCTTCTTCTGGAAAATCAAAGTATCGCGTAGTATCTTGGCCCGGCAATTCCTTTGTTGAGAAACCATTGCCCAAGTATTGGAAGCGATTAGTTGACTTGTAGGTAAACTCCCAGTCCTCATATCGCGGCTCAGTGAGCATGTGAAACCAATGAATTCTGCTTCCAGGGTGCAAAGCCCAAATCGGACCATCAATGGTACCGTTTTTAAACCAGCTCCGGCAATGTGTTGCCCAGGCTGTGCGTTTCATGAACTCCGTCGTGTGAGTCACGAACTCAGTGATTGCTTTTTCTTTCGGCGCAACAGCTTTGATGTGTTGCGTCTGTATCTTTTTCATGAAATTGATGAGATACTTGGTTACATGCTCAATAATCGGTAGCACTGAGCCGTGACCCACCGGAGCATTCGGTCCCAGATACACTACGGTCGGGTGTTAGCTATCCTGGTCTGATTTTCTAGCAGAACAATATTCAGAATATTCATGGCTATAGTGTGGAGGAGATTTTGACATACTGAAGAAGTTCGGGAAATCTGCGGCTGCAACCGACAAATATGCAGCAGGCCCTTTTGTCCATTCTCTGCTCAGTTCTTTTCCTTGGCGACCGATCAGCGTGAAGCGAGGCGAAAACGAGATGTCAAAGCCAGTGGCACCTGAAATCCAAGTAAGTATCATCATAACGCACCAACTATGTCAAGAACCTACAGATGAACGCATCGATTTCAATGACCTCGCCCGTCGTTAGTTTGATCCCTTCAGGGACGATTTCGTGGATGTGATCCGTCACCACCCTCACATTCTCCATTGACAAGGCTTCAAGGTAACCATTCCCTGGCGTTGGTCGACGGCACCCTACTGCGAAGTCTGGTATCATGTGTTTTTCAAGTCGCGGGTTCTGGAGCTTGGTCTTCATCTCATTCAAAGAATACTGTCTCATCTCTGCTTGCTCTTGACTGTCCGCGATGATCTGTCGAATAATCAGTCTAAGCGCTCTGCTCAGGAAGGTAGCCTCACAAATTGGAAACGAGTGTTCAACTCGCCCTCGATCTGTTTTCGGTACTCGAGGTACTTTTCCGGATTTTTTCGCCACTCCTCCTTCTGCTCCTTGCTGACTGTTAGGTAGGACATCGTTAGTATAGGAAGAGGCGACATAAATTACCGATAAAGAAACTTACAATCGAAGTTTGCTCCACCTGGCCCGGCATGGTCTTGCGCAAACCCAGACGTAATCCAGGTAGGTGTGCGAATAAAGGTAGTAAGATGTTTAACAACTGCGAAAGGGTATTTAGATTTGGAGCCCAGCTACATACAACATGTACTAGGTGCAACTTACTAGGTTGGATAGCAGGAACGATTTGAACTCCCGAAGAACCACAGCCCAAAACCGCCACATGCTTGTCTTTTAGACTGTACTCATCCTTCCAGGTCGCGCTGTGAATAAGAAGTCCTTTGAATGAGTGAAGACCTGGAATATTCGGCCACTGCCAGTTACTGCCATTCATGTTAATAACCCAAGATTTGATATTCTCGAAGAGTTTTCTTACTTCAGAACCCCGGAGCCATTGATCAATATGTGGCCCCAGTCATGCAGCATCTCTCCCGTCTTCAAATCTTTTATCTCCACGTTGTAAATTCCTTTCTCTTCATCCCATACAGCTCCTGATACAAAGTGGTCAAGCTTGATGTACTTGTAAAGTTCATATTTTGTTGCCACCCCCTTGAAATAATTCTGGATTTCAGACCAAGAGGAGTAACTGCGCGTGATCCGTTCAATTAGCAAAATGCTCATCTGTTATTCTTGAGTAAACTTACAACCGCGTCCAGCCTGGGTTAGGCTCCCAGGTGAACTGATAATTGTGCGATGGAATATCGCAAGCACACCCAGGATATCTATTCTCATACCATGTTCCTCCAATATCTGCATTCTTTTCATAGACGGTGAGCTCATAGTTTTTCATGTGGAGCTCCATGTGGCGAGCCAGATTCAAGCCACTTGCGCCAGCACCGATCATAACGACCTTAAGGTGACTTGCATCTCCCAATCTCTTCTCTGTAACACGATAGGATGTATGTTTACCTCGATTGGGGATCTTTCCACAGTCGCCACTGCTATTATGATTCACTACCATTTTGTCCTTTTCTTTTGCAACGAAGGCGGTAGCAAACAATGGTACTCTTGATCATGGAAGGGTAGGTTCGGTTACTTTTTCACTTCAAGATGGTAGTTATGTCTCTCTCTTCGGAGACTTGTGATAGCGATAAAAGAATGGATGACAGCTTATTGGCTAACGCACAGCCGGTGATCCGCAACATATAGCCTTCGTAGGATTGCCTGTTCCGGTACCGTTCCGAAGCCGAACCAAATGTTGCATGTGCAGATGCCGCAACACGCTTTTCGGCTGATCGAAATCCGACAAATGATTAACTATAGTCATGCACGAAAACAATACCGTGGGGACAGGAGACGCTTCAGCTAGTTTTCAACAAAATTCACTGGCTGCTAGCAAGATTGATTTCTGGCCGTAAGTCAATTGCCGACCAGGAAGACGACAGTAATTTAGAAGAATATTATCGACCTTTTGAATCGTTCAAGATGGCGGTAGATGCCTCAAAAGATTTAGCCACCTCTAAATCAAAGTATTCCCACCTCGGCGTTCCCGACAAGGAGTGGGAAGCAGTATGTCTTCGCTCAATGGTAATTTCAAATACGTACCTCTGACCGCAACATTTCAGTTCTATGCAGAATATCATAATGTTGTCCCTGTACTCGTGGGAACCCCACAACATCTACGCAATATCATGGCAGAGCTGAAGAAGACCTCTACTGGAAGTATTCCAACCATTACAGAAGGCCTGGATATCCGTGACGAGGACATGCCGACTTCAGATGGCTCGAGTATTGCACTGAGAATATATACCCCTAAAGGTGGCGCAACTTCCTACCCCGTTGTGATCTAGTAGGTAGCATTCCATTTCGACCATGAGACTGAAAAGATGAACCAAGAGACTAATAGAGCGTGACAGTATTCATGGTGGTGGCTGGACCTTGGGCGATCTAGATGGCGAGGACATCGTATGCCGTGCTACATGCGCCAAAAATTCCGTAGTAGTTGTCAGCGTTGACTATCGCCTGTAAGTCTCGACAAGCCGCTCTTCATCTTAGTTATCGATAAAACAAATTTATGTTGATTGATTTTTCAGTGCTCCAGAGTTCCCTTTCCCGAGAGGCCTCAACGACTGTTGGGAGGCGATGAATTGGGTAAGAATCGGGTTTCAGTATGGATTATTCTGAGCTAACGCAATGACATAGGTAAGAGCTGAAGCACCTAGACTTCGTGTCGACAGCTCTGCAATGATCATAGGAGGAAGCAGTTCAGGCGGCAATCTAGTGCGTCACCTTCGTAATCATCTAGAGACATTGCTAATGAGGGTTTGAATACAGACCGCCGTATTAGCGCACCGTGCTCGTGATGCTGGAATCCCTTTGAAAGGCCAAATTCTGCGCATACCCTCCGTTTGCCATATAGAGCATTATCCACCCGAGCTAGAACTTCATAGCATGGAAGAGTTGAAGGATGCACCAGTTCTCTGCAAGCGTGCAATGGAATTGTTCTACGAGAACCTCCAACTGAAAGACCCCGCCAATCCAGAAATGTCTCCATTGCTGGCTCCAAGCTTCCAAAACCTAGCTCCCGCATGCGTTCAAATCGCGGGTATGGATCCTCTGCGCGATGAAGGTTTCGCATACGCGGATAAGCTTAAAAATGCTGGGTAAGGATTTCTTCGAATTGCGATCCGTTGCATCTCATACGCTGATAATGATTTAGTGTTCCGGTTCAGATTTACGTCTATCCCGGCCTCCCGCATGCCTTCAATTACTTTCCCCCCCTGTCATCCACAGAGACATATGGCGATGACATGGCAGCAGCAATCAAGAACTTCCTTAATGCTTCTTAAACTGTTAGATTGTGGATGGAGTTGCAGTAGGCCATGCGTAATACACTATAGTGGAGATGGTCTCAAGACCACAATTTGTCATAAGCTCTCTCGTACTTCCAAAATAAGATCTGTCAGGCGCCCTGATGCAACAGCCTCAACCCCGTCTTCTTAGTTCTGTCAGGTTTACGGCAGCAAAGCTGGCTCTGCATCGATCCAGGTATTCTTGCAAGCGCACTATCGCGGAAGACCGGAAATCTTAGCCGAGCAAGTGCATTATCCTGCCGGCAAGCGGAGAAGCCATCACATGCAAAGCGCTAACGTAAATGTCGTAGTGACTAGTTGTTTTTACAGTCAGGAAATCTAGAGTTAGTAGCGCAATTTCATGCACCCCGCGTTCTGCGAATGTGCTAGATATCATTTCAGCATACTTAACGTTCGTTGAGATACCAAAATCATGACAGGTTTGCATCATATAGAGCGGGTGCACCCATTTCCTCAATTTCGGTTGTGTCCTAATATTTTGGTACAAATCAGCATCTCGTCACTATGTCCAAAACCCAAGGAGCAGGATTCTCCGAGCAAGATTCTCCGCAGTTCTTGACTACCTACGGCTACAAGTTTCGCGTGACCGAACATCATCCCACCGATGAACACCTGAAATCACTGAAGTTCAAGTACGATGTCGTTGGTACTGAAGCTCTGGCAGCGCTAGACGCGCTGTTCCCGCCCCCACCCCCTCGAGCCGGTTGGTACGCGAAGACAAAGGCGGAGAATGCGCAGCCGGATCGCGACACGTATGCGTTACTACGTGATCACCATGGAAAAGACGCTAAGATGCAGGAATTATGGAACGAGGTCAATACGATTCCCTCTTGGGTAGACTGGGACCAGATTAAACGTGGCCAAGAAGTTTTTCATCGTTATGCGCCAGGAGCGATCGCTGGCTTTGCATTCCAAGGTCTGCTAGCATCAACTGTACGAGATGAATATTTCCTTGATTCTGTTGTTGGGGACAGCCCGCTGACGTTGTGATATCTATAGGGTTCTTCGTATCGACCCGCAGAGACACTTGTCAGAACCGGAGGTCATTCAGTCAAGCTTGCAAAGCATCGCTTGTTTGAGACATTCCAGATCATCTTACAAGTCACCAAGAGTTTAGACAATGTCAAGCCAGGTGGTGATGGTTTTGCTTCCGCAATTCGCGTCCGGCTTCTCCACGCCTCCGTGCGCAACCGTATACTGAAATTAGACAAACAACGGCCAGGATACTTCAACTTGGCGGAGTTCGGCATTCCAATTAGTGAACTAGACTCGATGCAATCCGTTTGTGCCTTCTCAACCAACCTTGTATGGCTTGCGCTTCCGCGTCAAGGTATCCACGTGCGAAGACAAGAAGCCTTGGACTATCTTGCACTTTGGCGCTGGATCGCCTATGTTTTAGGTACACCACATTATGTCTTGGAGACTCCAGAGAGGGCTCATGCAACCATGGAGTCCATGCTCTATGACTGCATGAAGCCTACGGACAATTCGCGGGCACTTGTAAGGAACTTGATCACTGCGCTGGACGGCGTGGCCCCCGTGTATGCACCCCGAGAATTCTTTGAGGCTGGTGCGCGATACATCAATGGTGACGAACTTTGTGATGATATTGGTCTGCAAAGACCAGGTCTATACTGGCAAGCGGTTATCAGGGGCCAATGCTGGCTGCTCGCCATCATCACATACCTCTCGCGCTCTATTCCCGCACTCGATAGATTGATGATAGAGGTAAGCAAGAAATATGTGATTGGTCGGTTCGAGCTAATGACTGAGTAGGGATCTCGAGACTTGTTCTGGTCGTATATCGTCGAGAGAGAAGACACCTTGAATGGAGGATACAAGTACGAGTTTAAGTACGTTCCTCAGCTTGATGAAAAGACCGGCGTGGAGAAGGAGCAGCCAGAAGAAGTCTGGCGCGGCACTACTACCCTTGAAAGAGTCGGGTTCTATAGTTTTATGGCTGTGGTCATTTTTGGTTTTGTCGTTTTTGGTTCAAGCTTGAGTCTGATGCTGCGCATAACTGGCAAACTGTAATTCGAAGAATGTCGTTCAACAAGGAAGTTTGAAGAATTATCATGAAGAATCAAATAGAGAAGCAAACATTTTAGGGTCCTCTATCGATGTATTTAGTCCTCTACATTGTCTGTAAACATGCGTGATGCTTTTGTTATATGAATGATATTTTGTAACGGGCACCCTTCCGCCTGCAACGTGTCTTATTCAATCCTCTTCTGCGACCTTTCCAGGCGCAAAGATTGGAAAGATGAAATTTTTTACTCGTTGGCTGCGTTGAATGTTACTATGTTGTTCAATAGTTCTTCCTGGTGAATTAGAGGCCCGAATAAAGCCTCCAGCATGTTTGAGAGATTGATTGTAATTGCGCGAATTTTCATGTGCTCAGAACACTTGAGAAATTTGCATAGATTCAGGCTAGGCTACAAGCGCAAGAAAGTGATCAATATTGACGGATCACACTCATCGTTAACCCCCGATGAGCTGTAACCGAGCGGACCTGCTGGGAGTGGCTTGGCCTCGACGCACCTGGCTTCTGACCAACATAGATACTCAAAAGCGAGCTTGACTGCGTCTCGCAAGTGGCAAATCCATGATACATGTTGATTCGTCTGCTTCTGCTTATGCTACAGTGACCGGAAATGAATAGCCGATGCTTCTCATGTCTACATGAGAAAGAAGATTGACAGGCGGAAAATCAGGGCCGCTCCATGAGAGCCAACCTTACGGTACCGATAATGGACGTTCGAATGCGAGTGGCAATTAACATGGTCTGACGAGTATCCTTCGACACCATCGCGGGATATATACACCGCTAATTGTTGTCCAAAAGCGAATGAGAAGTCTTCTGTACTAGGATAGTTTCCACAGCCATCATGCCTTCTGCTACACTTCCACCAACGGACCTGTCTTTCCGTCAGCTTCACAAGACTTTCGGTGCTGAGGTTGAGGGGATGAAATGGGGTCCTAATATCGATCAAAGAGTAATTGATGAGATTACCGAAGCTGTCACCAAGTATGGCGTCTTGGTATTTCGAAGAGCAAATCTAGACAACGAGACGCATATCGAGTTCTCCAGACGCTTCGGGGAACTTGACGACGTAAAAGCACACATCAAGGCCGGGCGCGCCATGAGATTCCCTCATCAGCCGGAAATTTTCGATGTCTCTAATCTTGATGAGCATGGTGCCGTTCTGACAGATGTCGACCCAGCCCGCAGGGCAGCCAACAAAGGAAACACGCTGTGGCATGCCGACATGGCGTACAATCCCCAGAGATGCTCATATTCTCTACTTCGGGCTGTAGAGCTTCCCCCAAAAGGGATGGGAGGAGAGACTGAGTACCTGGACACACGGACAGCATATGAAGACCTCCCTGAAGAAATCAAAGCCAAGTGTAAAGACCTCGTCACCAACTGTTCCCTCATGCACAACAGGAAGCTCGCAGCTCCGGAGTATTTCGCCGACATCGAACCTCTAGATGCTCCTATGTCACGTCATAGTCTCGTTCAGGAGCATGACTATACCGGGAGGAAAACTCTGTACATCACAACATACTGCCACCATTTCGACGGCATGACAATGGAAGAGTCCAAGCCATTGATAGACGAACTGTTGGCATGGGTCTCGCAGCCGAAATACTTGCTTTCCGTGCCCTACGATAATGACGGCGATCTCGTCATGTGGGACAATAGAGCTGTGTTGCATCGTGCAACCTCTGGGGGAAGGTACGATGGAAAACATAAGCGTGACATGCGCAGGACAACTGTAAAAGATGCAGGAAAGAGTGGTTGGGGATTAAATGGTGTTGGCTGCACATGGCAAGCTGGATTGTCGAAGTAAAGCCGGGATCCAAGGATGAAAGTAGTACCTGCTTGTGGGAAGGCTGAGATGAAGAGGCTTCGCGATAGTTATCTTTCCTACGCTCTCGTTTCATGATCCCAATAATATCGCTAAGTCTGAATATTGTTCTTACCTATTCACCGTAAAGTAAAAAGCAGATGTGTAATCATGAAAGACTGAGTTGCTCGGCCAGTGTGGCAGACCTGAAGCGATTGAGACTGCAAATTAAGATGATACTCACGCCTTTTCTTTCTGTACCATAGCCGTCAATATAAGTTCGATAACAATCTCTAGTTGAATGAGGCCACTATGCCCGCATGAGAAGACCGTTTGGAACACGTGAACCCGAGGACCGAGTTTCCGATGTGGTGGATGCCGTCTTGGCACCACGAAATCCAAGAACCACACAGCTTTCGCCTGTTAACCATGCGACTAGCAACAACCAAACACTGCAGTTCACCCTTGTCGCATAATTACTGTAATACTACGCTCAGAAAATCAACTGGCATTTGGATAGAGGATCGGCAGTTTGCGGACTCCCACCACCACCGTCGTCACCAGTGCAGTTCTTGACCATAGCGAGATTTCTTCTTGATCAACTTATCGCGACAGTATTACCAACACGATGGACTCACAACCACGGCGTCGAGATATCTCTCCTGTGTCAGCTGGGCGGACGCGCAAGCGCGGGCGTGCGACGAATTCAGCGGATCAAGCTACTACCAAAAGACGTAACCAGAATCGTCTATCCCAACAGCAGCACAGAAGAAAGCAGCAGGCACATATTCGGACCCTAGAATCATTCATCGAGACTGTCAAAGACTGTAGCGGTGCCGAAGATAGAGAGGGAAAATATACGCGACTTCTCGAAGCACACACAGAACTAATAGAAGAAAACCGGCGGCTACAAGACACGCTCAACAACATGCGTCGAAAGCTCCTGAACTTCGCCAACGAATTGGATTTTGCAACTTGTAGGCTTTCTAGCCTTCATGCTTTGATCCCATATCTGACAGTCGTTACATAGGTAGCACTGGGGTAAACATCGCGGAGGACAGCACTACAAGATGCGAACCTGGTCGCGCGTCTAATGACTTCAACTTCACAGCGGTTCAAATTGACCCTTTCACAAATGAAGATGTGATCGACCAGCAGGATAGCGTTACACAACCTCAGTTCGAAGACCTGGATAACGTAACCCAACTGTGGCAGGATATGGAGATCCCAGAGACAGCGATCTCGCACGAGATTTCTGACCCAAATGACGTGGTTGAAGTATCTGATTTGGCCCAACCTTACCATGAACTCGTTTCAAATGGACTAACGGACGCTACAATTCTCTATCGCTCTGTTGTGTATCCTCAGCCATGTTTGTTTCCTCTACCTAGCCAAAATACTACCTTGAGCAGCGCTACAGTCTTTGCAGACGAGATATTGGGTGCTGCTAAGAAGTTGAAATTGCAGTGGAACGGCTCAACTCCTGTTGATCCATTCTCTACGTCCTCTGGAATAGATCTCGACATTGCACCTGCCGCAGTACAAGTAATGGGCTCATTAGCAGGGCTCGAATCGTACATATACCCCACCGTAAGTTAACCTTCCTCAATCACGGTCAATGACAATAGCTAGCGTTGGGCTGACCTATCAACAGCGCTTCTCCTTATATCTAGAGCATGTCATACGCTGGCGCATTTCGCGGAGCCCCAAGGATTTTTTAGCTGTGCCTGAGCCGTTCCGACCTACTCCTTTACAATGCGACATCGAGAATCATCCTGCTGTTATTGATTTCATCAACTGGCCTTCGATTCGAGATCAACTCCTTGGATGTGCTGGTTCCTTGGATCTAGATACCGTGTGTCGTGATGTTGTACTAAACACAGTTGTTGACCTGGATTCATTTGGCTGCTCTGTTAACATTCACGATCTGCTCTTCAACTATGTACTGCCTAGAGTCAAAGGTTTGGAACCTATCAATGGAAAGAGCTCCATGCTGCACACATCCTCATGGACGTACCTGCAGCTGGAACAGTCGGACATAAGGACTTTCGAAAATGCACATGCGACTCCCGCAGAAACAGCCCTAGCCAAGAAAATTGCCAATAGGTTGTCATCCGGAAAAAATAAACAGTCTGAGTTACTGGCGGCGCTCAGTCCTGGTATGTGCCAGAAAGCGTCTTCTGGATTTGATGAGTGGTCACTTTCGGCTTTACTTTCGTCCTTCAATGTGCATGAGGTAACCCGGTGGAGATTAAGCAGGAATTTTGCGCGGAAATATCCTTATATCAATTGCAGTTCAGGTAGGTCACGTAACAGCGAAATTGACCGCTTACTGATAGCATAGTTATCGCCGACTACGAGACTGTCAATTGCAAGACCGAAGCATTCAGGTCCAAGATCCTGGGTTAGATAACGTATCATAATGCACTTGTCACTTGACTAATGGCACTAGACTCGCCCATCTCTCCCTGAGGACCATATTTTAGCGATTTTAGAACCGTAGCTGCCTTAAGTTGTCAGCTTAATGATCTCTTGTCTTTCTAGTGCCATAGTGGACATAGATGGCCATTCTGCATGTTGGCGGGATGCTGTTGCCAACGAAATACGAAATAGCAGAGCAGAAAAAACCCTCCCATTTATCATCTATGGATTTATGGATACTATTTTTATGAGCCTCACGTTTACAGCTCAAACATTGACTTCAAGATCCAAGGCTTGAAATATTGCCCAAAACACGTGTCGGAAGAACATCCCTACACCAACAGCGACGGCGGAAAAGCTTCTAAAACTTTTCGTTGTGTCAATCCTAGATTATTTGATGGAAATTTCTTTTTGAGTTGTTCAACATATCGCTCTAGCATTCATACATAGAAGAGGGTTGATTCTGCAAAATACTGTAGACGTGATGGTGTCATAGTCTTGCAGACAACATCTGCATCCAATGAAACATTACTGAACTCGAGCGAGGAAGAGCCTCAGCAGAGCTATACAAAATGCAAATTATGCTGCATGATAAGGGAGAAGTATTTTCCGGGTCCGTTTGAATTCATGCGGCTATCGGTAACGCATTGCCCGTGCCGGGAAAACAGGTTGAACGTCGCAAACTAGAACAAATGGGAGAAGCGTACATGCGACTTTTTAAGAAGATCATCTTGAAGAATTGTCCAGCAACATTCTAATCTTGCGAAGGCAAAATGATAGAACTTTCGTTGCAATCGAAAGAATTCTCACCTCTCTCACCAAAATCCACATTATTCATTGCAAAAACACCCACAGATAGTTTTGGGACTCCTTTCATCAAGAAGGTCTTGATAGCAAATCGAGGAGAAATTGCCTGCCGCATTATTGCGACTTGTCGCAAATTAGGCATCGGTTGTGTTGCTGTCTATGTCACCGAGTCAGTCTGCTTCTCGTAGCACACTTAACAAAATGAGACCTCACTGACTGCAAAATGTTGCTGAGCTTAGAGATCGATTTTCACGACACGTCGAAGACGCCGATGAAGCCATCTGCGTCGGTAGTGTTCAAGGCGCAAAAGCAGGCAATCCCTTCTTGGACATTGGGCTCCTGATTTCAACGGCAGTTTCTGTTGGTGCACAGGCTGTACATCCGGGTTATGGTTATCTCAGTGAAAACCCATTGTTTGCGCAGGCAGTACGAGATGCCGGATTGATTTTCATCGGGCCCAGCGCAAAAGCAATGTCAACTCTTGGAGACAAACGAAGCTCAAAGGACTACCTTCGTGAGCATTGCCCTAGTGTACCCTTGATACCCGGAAGCTATGAAAAAACAGAGGATGCGCATACACTCGAAACTGCTGCTCAGGCCATCGGATATCCTGTGATGATTAAAGCCTCGGCTGGCGGGGGCGGCAAGGGCATGCGCGTAGTTCACGATGAAAACAGGTTTAGAGAAGAGCTAGGGCGTGCGCAATCAGAGGCACAGAGGTCATTTGGATCCCAGGATTGCATTTTAGAAAAGTACATTCCGGCTGCGAAACACATTGAGGTTCAGATTATTGGTGATAGCCACGGGAACGTTCTTTCCTTGTGGGAACGTGAATGCTCAGTACAGCGGCGCCATCAGAAGATCATTGAAGAAACACCATGCCCATGGATAACACAAGAGAAAAGGGAGGAGATGTGTGCAGTTGCTGTGCAAATTGGCGAACTGCTCGCGTACGAAGGTGCTGGCACGGTAGAATTTGTATTCGATATGAAGACATCACGGTTCTTCTTTCTGGAGGTGAATACCAGACTCCAAGTGGAACACCCTATTACGGAAGAAGTTACAAGTCTCGATATTGTTGCTTTGCAGCTCTACGTAGCGGCAGGAGGGGATCTCAAATTACTCCCAGCACTCTCAACTATAGACCAAGTTGGCCATGCTATCGAATGCCGACTTTGCGCCGAAGATCCATACAATGACTTCTACCCTCAACACGGAATTGTAAGACTCTGGAAGCCCACAGAGCGTATGGATAATGTTCGCTTCGAAACGGCGATTCGAACAGGTGCCTGCATTTCAATCCACTTCGACTCACTAATCGTAAAGATCGTGGTCTGGGCGCCAACCCGAGTGTTAGCGATTGACAAGATGAGATATGTGCTGGCCAACAGCGTTTGTTTAGGGCTTCGAACAAACCTGGGATTTATGCAAAGTTGCCTGTTGCACGATCGCTTCCGAGATCCAACATATACGACTTCTTTCATCCCCAACAATCTTCAATCTTTGCTGGAATTTCCCGGTTCCAGTGACTCCTCATGGATTGCGCAAAAGATGGCTCTGATTCCTCTCATACTCACACAATGGCTGGGGCGACAAGCCACGCGCCCTTTCCAAAACGTCCGCAGTGGATTTCGAAATCAAAGACACGATCCTGTTGGTAGCCAGGCAATGATAATCACCTCAAATCATCCTTTGTTGAAGGACGGCCCTCTCATCTGCGTATCTAGATTTACTCCTGATGAGAGTGGGCAAGAACTTCAATTATCGCCACTGTCCACTGCTCTTCGAACTCTAGGTAATAACGAAAAGTCTTCCGAGATGAGGTCTTCTCCATTACAGGTCTCTGCCACATACAATGCCATCAGCACTGCTCTCCGAAAAGGCCTGTTTTACGCTCCAAGCAACCCTCCCAGTAAAGTTATCCTTGAACGCTGTGAGATGGAGATTGTCCAGCTATTAGGGGGAGGTGGCACTGGTCCTTGGACCTTGTTTACACTTCAGTTGTCAGTCGATGGGAAAAAGCTTCAAGCCTCGGTCTCAAGCGAACACACCCACATTGCAGGACCAAAATCGTCGCAGACTGGCATCGGCCAGCACTTGTATATACACTTGCCCGTAATGGGTATACATGTTGAGTTCGACTGCTTTGATCTACTCAGTTACTGTGAGAGTCTGCGCGACACTATGGAGGCATCTAGCAGCAATGACCCACGAACCGTCAAAGCACCAATGCCATGCAAAGTTCTTCTGGTAAAGAAGAAGAGCGGAGATACAGTCAAGGCCGGAGAAAGCGTAATGGTTATTGAAAGTATGAAGATGGAGATCAACATCTCCGTGGCAGCTGACGGGACGCTTGAAACGAAGGTCAATCAGGGCGATGCCGTGGACGAAGGTTCGGTGCTCTGCTCCGTTCAATAGGTAGCGAGACGATCCTATAAACTGATCTGCCGTTGTGCAATGCTAAATAGGCAGAATCGTCACTATGGACCCTTGCACGACGAAAGATTTGCCAAAGCAATCTCCAGATGCAATGATTGTGACAAGGCTGGAATTGTAAGGGATCTGCAAAGGGTGAAGGTGGAAAGGGGTATTCAATTGCCCTCAGACCTCAGATATAGCTTGTTTAGATACTTAATATAGATGCAAAGCTCCAGCGCGAAACGGAGCTCCTGAGACGTCACGTACGTGACTATAGACAACCATCTGTTTTTGAAGCAGGAGTATCTGCACAACTGACGTATTTATTTTCAGTCCTGCTGTGAAAAATCGTGAGTCTGTTGAGAGCGGTTACTTGGGCCGGAAAGCCGCGCACAACGATATTACAAAGCCACGGCAAAGTACCGAGAACAGCCGGGAACTCGGAAGTTTGAAACTAGTAAGAACGAGGAAGCAGGCTCTTTAAATAAAGGAAGCTTGAATTTTGGGTCGATTTTCCTAGCTTCCATTGGGTAGAAATGAATTTTGACGCGAGAGAGGTTGCGAAGCACAATTCGCGCCGCTCTTGCTGGATTGTAATTTCTGGCCAGGTCTATGATGTGACAGCATTTCTCGACGACCATCCAGGAGGACCTAATGTTATACTTCGCTATGGCGGCAAGGTATTTGAGGCATTCCAACCCATTGGGCAATGCAAGCGGTCCAAAAATCTAACGAAGAACAGGACGCGACAGAAGAATACGCTCTAATTCATCCACCTGGCACAATTGAAAAAGAATTGCCCTCCGGTATTTAGTTGCTCTCATGTTAGCGCAGATTTTAGGGCTAAAACAAGCGTAGACAAGCACCTTGGGGCTATCGACCCGAACACGATAGAGCAAGACGCGGGACACATCCAGGCCAGCGAAGCCATGTTTGGCAAGAGTTCCTCCTCAATCGACTTGATGCCGCTACCTGTGTGCCAAAATCTTGATGATATCGAATACGTTGCGCAGCAAAAGCTCCCAAAGAAGACATGGGTTTACTACGACTCAGCAGCCGATTCCCTTGCCTCGCAAACCAATAATCGTGCAGACTGGATGTGTGTGACATTTCGTCCACGCATCATGCGAGACGTGGCACGAGTAGTCATGAAACGGCGATATCTGGGCCATGAAAATGATCTTCCATTCTTCATTGCACCAGCAGCGATGGCAAAACTTGGTCATCCCGATGGCGAGCTATGTCTGGCGAGAGGTGCCGCACGCAGCAACATCACATATTGCACGAGCACATATTCCTCCGTTAGCCACGATAGCATAGCAGAATGTTTGCGGCAGGAACGCAAGAGAGGCGCATTAGCCTTCCAATTGTACATCCCTAAGGCCAAACGAAACGGCGAAAAATTAATCGCCATGGCGCGCAAGCTCGGCTTCAAGGCTCTCGTCATAACCGTCGATACTGCTGTCGTTGGCAAGAGGGAGGCAGATGAGCGCGCAAAAGCTGAAGTCGAATGGCAAGAGAATGGAGGTATCGAGGTACCTCGCGTTCCAGATCCGGATCCCAACGCCGAAGCTCCAATTCTGCGTGGAGCCCATTCTTCGTCACTTGTCTGGGAGGACCTCACCTGGATACGGGAGAAGTGGGGACCCAACAGCGGACCAGTATACCTCAAAGGCATTCAGTCCGCGGAGGATGCGAAGCTAGCATTAGACATGGGATTGGATGGAATCTATCTTAGCAACCATGGTGGTCGACAACTAGACTTTGCACCTTCAAGTATTCGGACACTCCTTGAGATTAAGAAATTTCACCCTGAAATCCTCACACGTATGGAGGTCTTAGTTGACGGAGGAGTGCGAAGAGGAACGGATGTTATCAAGGCACTCTGTCTAGGGGCGACAGCTGTAGGGCTGGGTCGGCCTTTCATGTATGCGCTCAGCGCATATGGCACAGAAGGAGTCATGAGGGCTATACAACGTGAGATGATCCTTGGTTCCTCTGCAATGCTCCTACTAATGATACGGCAGTGTTGAGCGAGGAAATTGAGACGACGATGCGATTGCTGGGCATCACTCATCTGGATCAATTGAATGACAAGCAGGTCAATGCGGTTGCGTTAGAACGAGAACTCATGCGGGATATCTCGAATGATGCTTTATATTCGCAGCCATCTAAACTCTAGTTGGGCCGTTCTGTTCGGCTTTAATGGTGCTTTCATGGCTGCCACGGCTTGATCATCTATATAGTTGTGCACCGCTCAAAAGCATGTACCCTTTTCCCATTTTTCTAAAATATAGCAACTGCATTCGAGTAGCTCCCCACACCACCTGTTCCCAAGCCTGTTAGCTTCTTGCTGCTCGAGGAATCGCAAGACAAAGCAAACCTACCGGCAACATTCATTGGCACACTGTTGAAGAAGAATTCGTAACGATTGTACTTTTTGCACGTTTCCGCGAGCTTTTCGAGATCCCACATCTCGCCAATAGGGCAGCCCCAGAGTGGAATCAACCATGTATGCAACGGCTCTGGGCCATTGGGCCAGGCTTCGAAAGCAGGATTGTCTCCTGCGACAACACTGAAGTATGAATCGTGGAGAAAGTCAACCATGTCATCGGCCTGTTCAACTCCAACGAAGGTGTGCGCATAGTCCTTTACTTCCCCAAGCGCCCTTCGTGCAGCCTCACCTATCTTGTTGTATGTATCGATCCACCCTGTCCGGATGATAAGGATGTCACCAGTCTTAAATTCAGTGTTCTGGGCTTTGGCACATGCTTTTATTTCTGCCACACTTATTTTCCGGGTCGTGTTTGGGTCATATGATTTCTGAGAGTAGCTCCAAAAGTCTATCAGTACACCCCTACCGGCTGAACAGCAATACGAGACAGGTTAGCTCTGACGTCTCAAAGACTGCGGTGAAGTACCTACCTATGCCATGGTCTACCCATGCTTGCATTCCGATGCGTGTGGAATTTTCAATGTCATGTTGCGTGACCTGTCGACATCAGCGATCATTTATAATTCTTCTGGACATGTGGACAAGCCACGTACACCATTGTAGAAGAAATACTCGTTGCCCAATTTGGCACTGACCTAGACCTAGAATTAGCCTTATGTTGTCATCTAGACACGGCCCTACCAACATGTCTAAAGCCATCCCACTAGAGAATAATTAGTTAGTACAAAAGACCAATCACAAAGTTCAAATTTACCTGGGAACCGCTTTGAGTATTGCAGCTGATGATATCGTCATTTCCAGCAGGTCCTAAACTTTTCACCGAATGCCTGAAGGACTCTCGCCCGAATGCCGGTGGATCTGGCAGGTGCGCCTCCCAACTAGTTTTGGGATTAGCGTGGAGAATTCGAAAAAGCATTCGTTATTGGACTTTCAGAGCCATACTTGAGACTAACCACCTCGCCAGTTGATATGAGCTTGGAAGCTCTAGCAACCCGTGCTGCAGTAAGCAGGTTCAAGCGACCCAACTGTGAAGACCGGCTAGTTAGCGGAGAGAAATGTGTAGCCTTGCCGGCAGCTACAAGTTATTTCATGGTACGAACCTCATCGTCTTTGCCCCAAAACCATGCTGCACCTTTTGGGGCTCCTTCAATGTTGGGCAGCTCTGAGCGACGAGGCTGGTCGTCGGAGTCCTTGTCCAGATGCATCGAGGCGTTTCTATCGGGCTGTGCGGATTGAGCGGTGTGTGGCTAGGGTGAGGTGCTCGGCGTGCCCAAACCACAACACCGCAGGACAAAAGCCGCTATTTACAACATGGTTGGAATACAATTTGCTCATGGTCAGTTGAGGAGAGTCCAGGCCCAGGAAGGCTAAACACCCATTCAATGGCATGGGCGTGGACGACGAATTTCCGTTCCCAGGCATCGTCGGAAAAGCGGTCTCTATTGCCGGGCCGCGTGAACAAGGATTCGATTGTCCAAGTCGATCCTTCAGCAACGAATGACGTGGGCGACACCAAAAAAAGCTTCAGGATACGCGTCTCTGGGCTTCTCCGAAGAGTGGACACAAATTGGAAAGCAGCCACCTCAGCCAGGGGGCGTGAATCCCGCCAAGTGGGCAACTCTCGGCGGTAGGACTCGACCTACTACCTAGGTACGTAGCCATTCGGTTTGGATACCAAAGCTAGACCTCCCACATGGGGGATCGCTCTAGTGGAACACGGAGTGCCATACAATTGATCAAGCTTCCTGCGCTATTAGCATTGGCACGCCTTCTATTAGCCCTTCGACCGAGGTTGACCTGGTCAGACATGACCAGGGCTTACTGGCCAAGTTTGCGGGGTAGCGTGTGTGCGTGCGTCTTCTGGAGCGCCACCCTGGGACAGCCTTCACATGGACTTGCACCCACGGGGTTCGATCTTATCTACCTAAGTAGGTGGCTAGGGCCACCTTTAACTCCGGGACGAGCAGGAGTACTTATCTGTGAGCCGAACTGCGACACCGCGTAGGGCGCTGGGACTGGGACAAAGCTGATATGCCACCAAGAGAAACCTCCGGGGGACCGATCCGGGGACTGGGACGGAATGGCAGTCGAGCGTCGCTTGCCTGCATCAGCTGCAGGCAGCGGAAAATAAAGGTTCGTGCCCGCACAAACACACACGTGTGAGTGGATTCATACAATCGAATGCGGCTGACATGGGGTCGTGTAGTGTGATGTGCAACACAAACCACGGGGAACACGGTGCACAAAGTGCCAAAACGCCCAGATCCAGTGTGCTCTTGAACCTGGGGGTGACCGTCGAAGGTGCGAGAGACTCGTGCCTACTTCCCTATGCTTCCACCCTACCCGACTTGGACTACTTGAACTGACCATGTATCGTGTGTTGCAGATGTCGCGCAGACAACACGTCTGAGTTTCTGACATCGCTTCGTGGGCGCATGGAGGCTCTTGAAGATATACTACGCAAGGAGCGCAACGGCCAGGCTCAGTCCGGATCTAATTCTCAGAATGATCAAGATCAAACCCAAGAGCAAGACATCCGAAATGTCCCTGACCATCAAAGCGCGTCGTCCCCAGGCCAGCATACCGCGACTGGCACATCGGATGCAGAGGCTCTGTCCCTCTCCGTGGATGCCGCCACCGCCATGATAGACCTACAACGAGCCAATTCAGCATCCATGTCCACCTCACACAGGCCCTCAACCTCCGAAATACAGCCTCCACCCTATCGCTATGATCCTATGCCCATTGATGACTTAGTCCGGCTTCCTACCCCAGCTTCCCCTGGTCTCGCAAGCAGTAACAATAACAACACGACCAATACCACTCATATCACCGCTACCGCTAGCGATACTGCTAATGTGAACGAATGCAGCAACACGAATGATACTGTCAGCCATGGAAATTATAGCAATGACGCAAACGGCAAAAGTAATGATACCAACAACTTCAACCCAGAACACCAAATCATTTTCGACATGGGCCCTTACCACTGTACAGACAATTCAATACAACCCAGCACAATCGAGTTTGGACCACCAGTCACCGGCACAGTGCATCACATAGACCGGATGAACACGGCAACGCATCTAGAGAACCAGTGTGCACTTCAACAATCGGCGGACCTGCATGAACAGCCGATCCGAGCAGTAGACAACAGCCAAAGTCGCGAAATGATGACGCCGTCGAGTGGCGATATTGAGAACGCGACAGAGACCGATGAGAGCCGGTTCTATGGGCCAACATCGCAACCATATCTTCATTCAACACACGAGGAATCCCCTCTTTCAACGACCAACGATCTCGGCGACGACTCAACCCTAGATATTGACTTGATGCAAGTACGAAGGCTCCTTTTTGAGAATTACTGGGCGATTCATGCTTTAGCCGCCAAGGTGATCATCAACAAGAAACGATTCATGGCCGATCGGGTCATTGGCAAGAGGTCCCAATACTACTCGACTTTCCTAGAGAATGCCTTGCTAGCTATCGCGACAAGAACGAGCACATCTAGGGCCATGCGCGAGCTGGGTAAGCAATTCCTCGAGCGCGCAAGAGCAGAGGTTTCGTTCGAGCTAGAACATCTCAACGTTGCTTCGATGCAAGGATTTCTTTTACTTAGCGACTACGAGGCCACCAGGGGTCGTGACCGGCTGGGTTGGATGTACTGCGGTATGTACGACTTAATCAATTCTATTCTCGCCAGGACTGATGTAAGAACATAGGTATTGCATGTCGATCACTCTATGATCTTGGACTCCATGACAACACAAAGGTAAGTAGCCTCAGCTCAGTGGACATTGTGGGCAGGCATTCAGTCTTTCTCACATCATTTGTGTATGACCAATTATGGAGTCTCTACCTTGGCAGACCCAGTTCAATTTCACTCGGATTCGTCCGCACCGCCCGACTGGCCGCAAAGAATGTCACTGTGCCAGATGAACTAGACGCCTGGGTCTCACTTTGCGTGATGATTGCAAAGGTCACCAAAGCTCTTAACTCATCACCTTGGGCGGATGTCTATGCCTATGACCGAAGACTATCCGAGCTAGCTTCTGAGCTAGATACTTGTTTTGAGCACCTTCCCACCCGACTACGGTACGAAGAAGGCAGTGCGTTTGATCTGGAAGCTTGCGCGTATGGCCTCAATATTCAGCACTTTGGCCTTCGTATCGTCCTGCATCGAAATTCTATCCGCTTACGGGAAGAGCGGCGGAGCGAATTTGAGGGAATTCAGGCACAACAAAGTGCGCAGCATGAAAATTCGCAGCGATTATCAAAGTCCGCACGCATCGTCCACCAGAGCGCCGTACGCGTCGCTAAGTTGATACGGACATACAAACAGCTTTATGGCGTCGAGAAGATCATCACCATCATGCTTGACAACATGTTTGTGGCTTCTACGGCTCTCATTTTACACATCCTGTCCTCGTCTCCCCACAACCCTACCATTAGCGAGAAGGATGTCCAGTGGCTTCGGTCGCTCTCAGAAACATTGGAGGAGGTGCAGAAATTCTATCCAATCACAACAGTGATGATATCCACGCTTTCTCAATTAGTAAAGGATACTGCGCTGGGCGGTACCTTTCGCACTGGCCGCACAGGTTCAGTAACATCCAAAGAATCGCCCTCGGGAGGCCTTCAGGCCATGTCCATGCCCCCCTTATCGATGGCTGGCTGGGGCTCGAGAGAAGCATTCATGAACGGCTTCACATTTGACATGGGCTCGGTCATGGATAACAATTTCAACTTAAACGAAGACCATACACAATATTTCCATAACCCCGTGGTCGGTGCATCACCATCTTGGAGCTTGGGGTTTTCTCGGTAACAAAATTTCAGACATTTGGAAGTACTCTGCCGATTTACATCATGAAGTTTCGCGCCGTAATTTCGAGACAGCTGTGTGCGCCTACTTACGGTGTTGGCTAGATTACTTTTTGGGCACCTACAAGGGTTGAGCTTAGGGACAGGTCTGGGTAACTTCAGTGGAACAATCGAGTGCATATGGATGCAGGCCATATTTAGTAGCGTATTGTTTCCGTGAGTTGTATTCTCGTGGTACTAGGATATGCTACATCCCGGACACTAGGACTTTAATATCTTGTGCTCTACTTGCTCTACATCCAGTAACTCCTCGACTGCAGCATGATACTTGTCGATTCCCTCGGGACGCGCCATGGTCAACATGAGGTCATCTGGAACGTGTACAAACTTCTCCGTCTCAACCGTCAAGTTGCGTGTGAACAACGTCAACCCATGGCCAGCCTTTGTGAACGTGTACGTAATCCAACATATTCCAGGAGCACCTCCGGTCCCGTCTTTTGCTACACCAATGTTGTTTATCGAGCGAAATGCAAATTTGCGGCCACGCTCTGCGATCTCCAAGACCCATGTGGGATAGTAGGTATTCTCAGCCAGTGCGACCTTCTCCGTCCATGTGTCGCCAACTTTCAGGGGAAGTTTGAGGTTCTCGTCAGGAGGAATGCCAGCGCTGCCTTTGTATGTGCGACCCCAGTTTGCAGGATTGCTGACGAAGTCGTATACAATTTCAGGAGGGTAATTGAAGATTGTTTCGGTGGTAACACTCATGACACCCATGGTGAATTGTAGATGAGCTCTAGCTTACTTTGGCGATGTACAATCTGTGGCTGGAAAGAATTTGGGTGGTGCTTCTGCAAGAAGTCTACGATGATAGGTTCCATTTCACTTGACTAGGGAAGTGGATGTTATATCTTTCCGCATCTGCTGAATGCCAGCTGATGTAAGCATATTCGGCAGGCGGAAGAGATATCTTTCCGGGCCACATTGTCGTGGAGACGTCGGCGAGAGCAATATGCTCCTAGTTTACGAGCAGCGGCGGAGGCATGAGGAAACCGGTCCGGCACTTCTCCGCACCCTCACGCGCGAATGGTAGACAGCAGATCTTACGCCACACAAACGGCTCGGTCCGCCTTATAAGACGGGAGTATGGGTCCGATTTTCCGCGTCTCGTTCTCCATTTCCCCCGTGACCCGCGGGCTCGCTTCTCCTCGATGAAATGCTAGCAAAATGTGATTTTACCCCTAGTAGTAACTCCGCATCATTCTAGAGCTCTATGACTCGTCTACTAACGCAGGGCTTGCGCAAGAAATGCATCAGCCACTTATAGTTTAGCCACAATTGCGCTAATGAGGCCCTGCTTACGCGATTGCACACCGAAGATTTGCATTGCAATATACATCTATCTTCTATAGAACACGGCTTCACTTGCGCGCACGTTCGATAGAGATCTGGCCGATGCGTACATTCTACTCTCTTGTTTCACCAAAATTCACCACTGTGGTTGCACGTGGCACTTTTCCTATTGTGTTTAAGTAGGTCAAAGGGTTTACTGTAGATTCATTTTCTACGCCAATCAAACCACATTCTGCCGAATCTGGTACGGTGCGTGCACGTGATCTTACCAAGTCAGTATAGCTGGATTTGGGCTCTTGAAAGCCGACATGGTTCGATAGGAAGAGCTTCAACGGCTGCGAAGGTGTGTCTGCCGCTTTTCCGGTTCAGTCGAGGCATCGCCTGATAATTCCAAGAACAAATTCTGATGATTAGCCTTACTCAAGGTGGTGCCTGTCCAATCCGATTGTTTATCTTTACATTGATCCATTGTGAATACTACTGAGCTAATGAATCAAAGAACATATTTGTCCAGGTTTGGTGCACTTCAACGAGTCTCGCGTTTCTTGCAGATTGGAAACTCTAAAAATATGGCTTCTCTTGCAAACGGGCATGACTGGCGCAATGAGAAAAGTTTAAGTCTCGATTGTTTGGTTGTGGGAGGCGGATTTGGGGGCTTGTACACGCTTTACAAGCTTCGAGAAAAAGGTCTTAACGCGAAAGTCTTCGAGGCAGGTTCGGCTCTTGGTGGAGTTTGGTACTGGAATCGTTCGTCTGACCAAGTAAATACAGCTCCATCCACATGTCAATTGACCCACTAGCAGGCTATCCAGGCGCTCGCGTCGATTCTGAAGTTCCATATTATCAATACAGTCTACACAAAGTATGGAAGGACTGGTCTTGGACTGAACGTTTCCCAGCAGACGGCGAATTGAGGGCATATTTCAAGCACGCAGCTGATAAAATGGAAGTAAACGATCACATCAAGTTCCAAGAGAGCATTGTTGACTGCACTTGGGATGCAAGTGGCAAGTCATGGAAGGTCAAAACAAAGCAAGGCACCACTATTCGCTGCAGATACTTGGTAGCCGCAGCAGGGTCTTCGTACAAGATACATTATCCCGATATTCCTGGTCTGGATTCCTACAAAGGCATTCTTCTACATGCCGCAAACTTTCCAGAGGGTGGAGTTGACTTCACCGGCAAAAAGGTCGCAGTCATTGGACAAGGTAAGCAGGTGCGTTCCCGCGCAGTCAAAGACATTCTAGCTGAGATTCAAACAGGCGCAACCGGGATTCAAATAACGCAGGAACTCTCAAAGGTTACGAAAGAGCTGGTCGTATTTATTCGAACTCCCAACACTGCGTTCCCAATGAGGCAGCGAAAGATGACAGAGGATGAGCAGAATCAATACAAAACCCTCTACGAGTTGATTTTTAAGACCGCTCGAAAATCAGCAGCTGGCTTACCTTACGGCGCTGACGGCAAAGCGCTCAAAGACGTTTCCAAGGAGGAGAGGGAAACACGGTGGGACGAACTCTGGGCCCGTGGGGGTTTCAATTTCACTATTGGCGGGTATTCTGATATCTTGTTCGACAAAAAGGCAAACAATATTATGTACCAGTACTGGAGAAAGCATGTCCTAGCTCGCATCAAGAATCCAGAAAAGCAGACGATCATGGCACCCGAAGTCCCACACCACCCCATTGCCACGAAGCGACCAAGCTTGGAGCAGGACTACTACGAGAGCATTGACCGAGACAATGTCACCCTGGTTAGCGTCAAGGACAATCCCATCATTGAGATAACCGAAGATGGTGTGACGACAAAGGACGGCAAGAATTACAACGTTGACGCGATCATTTTCGCTACTGGATATGATGCAGTTACTGGTAGCTACACTGGAATGGGTTTGAAGGATGTCAACGGAGTCGATCTCAAAAAGAAGTGGGAAAATGGTGTTCGTACACACCTAGGTCTGACTGTGCCTGGGCTTCCTAACATGTTCATGGTTTACAGTCCACAAGGTAGGCTTCTATCCAAACTAGCTATCTGAGTATGATGCTGACGAAACCGTTCTAGCGCCAACTGCACTCGCTAATGGTACCACGATAATCGAATGCCAGGCCGATTGGGTAGCCGATGCCATCGAGAAGATGCGTGAGGAGGGTATAAAAACAATTGAAGCACAATCGGATGCGGCTGAAAAGTGGAGTGAGGCTATCCAAGAAATGAACAGGAAGACGTTGTTCTGGTACATGGGCGATAATATCCCTGGGAAGAAGCGAGAACAACTCAACTACCTCGCGGGTGTGGGCCAATATGAGAAAGAGTGTCGCGAGGCATTGGCAAATTGGGACGGCTTTTCACTCACGAAGTGAGACAATGCTAAAACCATTTACTACTAATTTACCTTCCTTATTAGGGCACGCAGACTCAAGCGTACTCCAGTGAAAGAGTTGTAAAGAACTTGCCAGGTAGAAAAAGGTAACTCTGGAACTCGATAAGGAACTTGTGTATATTTAGTTTGTTGCCGCTTCTCGTGAGCGCGTTGACATAGATGTATTCATCAGTTCTTGGAGAAAAAGCATTCCAAAGGTGATACCCTTGGCTCTCAGATTCGCTCTTCAACATCTACGTAAATTATTCAAGTTGGATAAGCTAATTCATTTCAAACAAGCATGTTTGTGCTAAATTCTTGAGCAAACTACCCGTTTTCCCTCGCTTCATATGCTCTAGCTCCAACCCCTTCGATCCGATCCTCCTGGGTAAAGCCAGACACTCTTAAACCACTGTCACAGGCAGGCTCGGAGATGACACTTTTCTCCTATCCCCGTATTGCCCATACACGTAAGTCAAGTCTTCTCTTCAGATGAATGCCAAGTGAGAATATCATCATACCCAAAAGGTTCCGCTTACCTAGCCCGGGTCTAGCTGGCCCGGTGTCTAACAGCTCCGCTCCCGAGTATCTTGACTATCCCCGCAGATTATGCATCCCCATGATTGCCCAGACTGGTAAAGCTCTTGGCAATGCTAAACAACCATGTTTTTTCACACAAGGGTATTTACCGTGGTAAAACAAGACTGGCCACATTACCGTTTTTCCGAGCATAGGGAAGCCTGTTCTAGGCAGTGTAGAGGATAATCTCATAAGCAACCATGGACATAAATGAGAATTAAATCTCTTCTTATGTCTACTACTCAGTGAGCACTTCAGTTCCAACGAATCACTATAATCTCCAAGTTCACAGTATGGGTTCCGGTCCTTCTCGTGGAGTAGAGTCTCACGGCCGCTCTAAACATCGGCGCGAAAATACAGCTAGCAGTCCAGAACCCATCGCAGACATTTCCGAGAGCACAACGCAGAATGAAGCAGATGCTCGACGCGTACTTGCGGCTCAAAAATTCTACGACAAGCTCTGTGTTTGGTCAGGCCCTATCGGCCTAACGTTCTTCTTTTTGATCTTTCCCTCTGGCAATTTTCTGCCTCCACTGCATCCAGCACGCACCCCGGATGAGGTGATTGGTCATTACCGAAAATATGAGCCTGGGATCAAGGGGGCCGCAGCACTGATGCAGTTTGTGGGTTGTTTCTATCCCCTCTACATAGCCGTCATTTCATCTCAGATGTCACGGATTCCGGGAGTGACGCATGCGATCACGTCTACGCAGTGCATCAGCGGCGGAATTTCCACCTACACAGTGACATTGCCGTCGCTCGCGTTTTGCCTCGCATCATATCGACTCGATACGCGGAGCCCAGAGCTTATTTCTTTGCTCAATGATGCGGCCTGGTTCCTGACTGTTATGCCATTTGTCACGTTCATCTCCGGCAACTTCGCTTTCTCGTACGCTGTTCTGCTAGATAAACGACCCCGACCTCTTTTCCCAAAATGGTTCGCTTACGCTAGCACCATCTGGCCTTTTGGATTCTGGGGTGCCCTAGGCATGCATTGTGTTTACGATGGAGCTTTCGCTTGGAATGGTGGTTTTACATTCTGGACTGGCGCTGTCGCGATTGGTGTAGGCACAGTGATGAATGTTTGGGTGCTGCTTAAGGCTATTGACACCACCGATGAAGAATGTGAGCGTCCACTGGAGGACATTGATGCTCCGATTGAGAGTTGCAGTTCAGCTAGCTAGCGAAACGCTGTAAGGAGGTCAAAAAGTTGGATGCCTTGGCTCGCGAGCAGCTGTACGGCTAATGAGGAGCCGAAGCAGCGTGGGGTAATGCCATAATAGTGGATGCCGTGATATAGGACGTAATGACACTAGGGCTCAATAAATCAATAGGGGAAGAACCCGGTAATGACATTTGGCCATGAGATGGGTATCAATGTGATAAAATCAGAATCGTTCATGTCCGAAATGCAAATTTGCACGAATATTTCATTCCTCGTCCAACATCGAGTCAGGTGGAGCATAGAGAGGACGAACTGGTCCTCTACCGTGAATTCAAGCACATCAACACGAACGTCAGAAAGATATTGTCGGCGATGTCTCATGTTGTCCTTGATTGACCTCTCCAACTCATATCTACAACTCGTATCTAGTGATCATTGATAGCCTACATCATTTTTCCTTTCATCTCACTATGCTTGACAAAATCGTCCATATCAATGACATCTGTATAGCCACCACCGCCTGTGAACTTTGCAGCATCATTCAAGAACGGTGCCTGATCACGAACTTGAATCTGCTCACCATTACACTCGATAGCCGCCCCATTCAGCAAGTCATCTCCGAGAACCATATCCACAGCTTCGATAATAACGGACATTTCTGTAATCATTTCCTTAGGGAAGGCTTTCACCATGTCCGAGCTAATAATATTGGTCGGAACCATGCCTGGACACAAGCAATTGACGGTTATGGGTAGCTTCTCGCTCTTAATGCGTCGTCCCAGGGCACGTGTCAGCCCTACGGCCTAATGATGGTCAATTTATGATGTGAAGACGACAAAATGCTTACCCCGTGTTTTGCCGCAGTGTATAAGATAGCTTCCCCTAACGGGTAGATGCCAGCTGAGCTTGCTGTGATGATCAGTTTCTTTCTATTGCTGGAATTTTCTTTTCGAAAGTAGTGAAGAGAGAGGTAAGAAGACCAAATAGCTCCATATAAATCAATGTCGACGACTAAAGAGTCTGGTTTTGGTGGTGCGCAATCCGCAATTTCATCCTGTGGTGCGTAGAAGTCAACGCGATCTGCAATTCCCTATTTATTGGAGTCAGAGTCAGCCATTAATTGATAATAAATACGAGCACAACTATAAGAAGAACTGCCGTACCGCATTCGCATGCACTGCAAGCAACGTTAGTGTTGAACCTGTTTTTGTCTTTGTGTCTCGATCACGAGACACTACTTAGCCTAGCATACCCAAATCCAATCTTCCCCATTTCTTCCATGTCTTTTCAAATACTTTCGACTGCTGTTCGTAGCTAGTGACATCGCATCGAACGAATATTGATTGCTTTCCCAATTTCCCAGCGAGCAGCTCACCCGCCTTTTCGTTTACGTCCGTGATTGCCACATTCCAGCCTTTTTGAACAAGGTGTTCCGCGACAGCAAGCCCAATTCCAGATGCTGATAGCATTCTGTTAGCATGGTCAAAAAAAATTGATATTCTTGGAGTTCGCGCACCTGCTCCCGTCACTATTGCCACCTGGGGTGCCATTATCGGCGAATTAAAAATGTAATCAGATTCAGAATGTTGCTTCCAAGAGACATCGACTCACGATATCAAGAAAGAAGTATTACCTAGAAGTGCAAAGTGGGGTCTAGGTTACCCAAACGAGTATGTGGTATCTAAATCTCGCCATGACCTCACAGGTTTCCGATCATCCGGGGTTTCCGTTGATTCCCCACCACTGTCAAGATCCTGGGTCAGGAATCTCCCTATGTATTGCCCGGGCGGGAAAAGGCAAAAATCAGAAAATACTGCTTCGAACGTATGCGCGTAAGAATACACCACACGGGCATGGGTTCTTATTTGCCTATGATCATCATAATGCTACGGAAACACTATTTCGCTGTTGTTCACGGAAGTAGGAATTACTATTGTTTGTGCCGGAACCACGCTCAGTTACACGTCCTCCTTCTCACATAGTTTCAAGGCAGGCTCTAATTCGGCCTGGCCTCTCCTTTGCTTTCAGCATTTTCACATCGTATCATAATTACCACAATGGAGTCGATCTTGCATCTCATTGGGACGGGCAAGATAGCGATATATCGAACTCCTAGCATTGTTATTAAACAGTGCCGAAATGGGTATTACAAAGTCTTCGAGCGGAAATTCGATAGCCGATATAACAAACAATAGGACTTTGCAGACTTTCTTGTTTATTTCGAGATGGGGATCTCATCTCGGATGCTAATCTGTGGTGGACGAAAAGATGTGGGGTTTTCCGAGAAGTCCGTTGGACTATTGCAACGTTTCCGAGTTTCCGCTAAATGCCAGTGTACGGTCATTTTTTTCTATTATCTCCTGCGCCTTTATATAGTATCACGGGTTGGAGTAAAAGACCATAGTTTTCACTTTGACTGAATCATACCAACACTTTCTATTGCAGCTTTTGCGAGCCGAAATCGACAGCACCGAGTAAACAAGCGCTACCCTTCGAAATGCCTTCGAAAGAGTCAAAAGCGCTCCATGAACTCTACACGAGCATAAAGACGCGCCTGATGTCGAATCCTTGCATGAGTATCGACGAGCAGCGCGCACTTCTAGAGTGTTTACAGGATCCTGCATCGGAGCCCACCGAGGTCATTTATGAAGAGGTGCAATGCCCAGGTACTATCCGGCAAGCTATCTGGTGCAAGCCTCTGTCAGCGTCAAAGATATCGGTGATACTGTATCTCCATGGCGGGGGCGGATTTGCTGGATCACCGAGTTCCCATCGGAAACTCGCTGGCCATCTGGCAAAAGCTGCTAGTAGCCAAGCACTGGTAATTGATTACCGGCAGGCGCCAGAAAACCCATTTCCCAACGGCCTTGAGGATGCATCTACGACGTACGAGTGGCTGATTAATAGCCAAGGCTACAAACCACAATACATTGGGATTGCTGGGGATTCCGCTGGTGGAAACCTCGCTACTGCTCTTGGACTCAAACTGATGAAGGAAGGAAAGCCACTCCCGGCTGCAATAGCAGCATTCTCACCATGGCTAGATATGGAGTCTACGGGCGAGTCAATGATAAAAAATGCAGACACAGAAGCCCTTGCACCTCCTGGCATGCTGAGTGTTATCGCCACGATGTATATCGGATCAGCTTCTCCTAAAGAGCCCCTTGCAAACCCATTATACGGCAACTTCATCGGATTTCCGCCCCTGCATATCTCCGTTGGAGGGCATGAAGCTCTTTTGAATGATGCTACGAGGCTGGCAAACAACGCAAAAATGGCTGGCGTTGATGTGACTCTTGAAGTTGTCCCGGAGATGCAGCACGTATATCATTTCATGGCTGGAAGAGCGCCAGAGGCCACCAAAACGATCTCGGAAGTCGGTGCATGGCTCAAAGATAAATTAAGCAGTAGAGGCTAGTTCATAGATCGATTTTCAATAAGCCTATAGTAGTTATACTTCAACGTGATAGCAACACACTGTTGATTAGAGAGGACTGTAATTGGAACCGGATGTGAAGCCGCTAGTAGCATAGAAGCGTCAGTTTCAAAGGCTCTTGGGATCTGAATGGCCGTACTTACCCATCTACGACTAGAGCTGATCCTGTCATGAAACTTGCCATCGGTGAAACCATGAAAGCTATACAGTCGGCAATTTCGTCCACTTGCCCCAGGCGCTTCATTGGCGTTTTCGAAATTTCGAGATTGATGATCTCTGAAGCAGCCCGGGCCTTGGCTACAAGTGGTGTCTCAACATATCCTGGACAAATGGCGTTGATACGAATGCCTTGGCATGCAAATTTGTTTGAATCCTGTCGCCGTTTCAGCTGGACGATCGGTCGGACAAGCTGGTTGTCGTTGAAAGAAAGAGAGGTAAATCAGACCACGTGCCAGAGCTTGATCTTGGGTGGTCTTACCGACTTTGTGAGTCCGATCACGGCATGTTTCGATGTTGGGTACGCAGCTCCGCCGCTTGTGCTGCCGCCAAGACCGTGTATGGACGAGACGTTTACGATGACCCCGCGTCCATAACGCAGACCTTTGTTCCTGATACCGATATTCATGAGCGCCCTGCTCAAAGACTTGGAGCTTTTCAAATCATAACTCACTCTTGCTGCAACATTTGTGTAATCTCTGCTCGCTCGCATAACCACACTCCGTGCAGATTAACGTCGAAGAGCTTTCGCCACGCTTCATAATCTACATCCGGAGTTGGAAGCATTGGGCCGGAAATACCAGCATTGTTGACCGCAATATCGAGACGACTGAAATGTTTCGCGGTGTTATTCACGGCTTCATTAACGGCTGTTTCTGAGGACACGTCCAGAGAGAATTGCAGGACTTGAATGTCGGGATAAGAGGACTTTAATTCATCAACCACTTCGTGAAGCATTTGGACGTTTATGTCGCCAATGCCAAATTGGCGGATGCCATATCTTGCAAAGGCGAACGTGGTAGCTTTTCCGATACCTGGGTATTGCGTGTCAGATGATTTTAGCGGCGGTAATGCCAGGAACACATTTAACAATCCCGGGTCGGACAAATTACCTGAAGCAGCTCCAGTTATGAACGCACTTCCTGAAAGTGAAATACCACGTGACATTTTGTGTGTATGTTGAGCCTGTGCCAGAGAGCCTTCTGTTCCACACTTAAACATTGCTGATGATTTAGGTCTTGAATGTGTAGAAATTGCTCTCAAGATTTGCGCGTCCGGGTTGGGCGGCCCATATACACGGGCCCCAATGTCGAATATTTTCGGGTAAGCATCGTCCGCAGCGGCTATCTCAGACAATGTACGCAACGAGTACGTCATGGCCGGTCGGTCAATCTGATGGAGGTTACTTTATCACAGGAAATAACTGAGCCCACGCTCGCGGAGTCATTCAGAGTCATAGCTTCTACCAAAAATATCGCCATTACGCCTGTCGGAGTATCCTGGAAGTAATGTCTTTCTCTGTGAAAAACAAGACGGCACTTGTGACCGGTGGTGGCTCAGGTACATACATTCTCTTTGAGACGCCTCTTCTACTGCACACAAAGTCCCATGTTACATTCTCCTGGTTCAATTGAATAAGAAGCATCTAAATAATTCAAATTAACATTTGGTGATGAGGTATCGGTTACGAATTCACGAAACTATTGCTTGAAAACGGCGCAAACGTCTTCATCGCGGACCTCTGTCTGCGTCCAGAGTCTGAAGAATTAATCGCGAAATACCAATCTCACCCGAAGGCAACATTTCACAAGATCGATGTCACAGATTGGGCACAACTCGACGACATGTTCGTTGCTGCCACAGAGCAGTTCGGGACTATTGACATCGTCTCTCCCAGTGCTGGCATTTTCGAACCGCCTATTAGTGGTTTCTGGATTCCTCCCGGAACCAAACCTTCAATCGATGACCCTCATGGCGGGCGCCATCAGACAGTAGACGTCAATTTTACTCATCCAATCCGCGTTTCTCAGCTCACAATTTCACACTTCATGTGTTCTTCACCAACATCAAGCTCTGAAAACCCGAAATCAATTGTTCATACCTGTAGTGTAGCATCCCAAGGGGCGGGCATGATGTTTCCGCTCTATGTTGCTACGAAGCATGGGCTCGATGGATTCGTCCGCAGCATGGGGGACCTGGAAGCATCCCATGGGATAAGGGTGACCGCGGTAGAGCCTGGTGCGGTTAAAACGCCGTTGTTCACAGAACACCCAGAGAAAATGCGAATGATGGATCAAAAGCTGGATGACTGGGTGTATCCGCAGGAAGTGGCAAAGGTCATGCTTGCGCTTGTCCAAAATCATGAGGTCGGCAACGACGAGATTTTCTCCACAGACCGAGTATTCGATAAGGAAGCAGCCAAAATACAAATCCGGGGTGGTAGTGTTGTGGAAGTTCTCGTAGGGAACCTTCGAGAAGTACCACTATTTGGAAACCAGGGTCCGATGTCCAGTGGTGCTCAAGGTTGGAAACCAAGTGCGGGTGCGGCTGCTTATCAAGAGACTGTACAGATGTTGAAACCGGGCTGGGGACAGGTGTAACTTGATCATTGCGACTTTGCTGGAGTAAGATAGCTCTCGTTATGGTGGGTTTGGTGGTAGAATCTCAGTCAGCTCCGGCAGCGGTGTGGTAGCCCGAGAAATGCATCCCACATTACTTAGATGAAATCTTGCTTTGACATGCGGGAGACCTTAGAGACAAGGTTCTTTGATACTTGAATCAGTGCTGGTAGGAGAGGATATTTGAGTAACAGAATGACACGTAAATCTTTATCGGAGAATAATAAGTTAGTATTTAAAGTGATAGTCAGAAAATGGATAATATTCGCTGGTGAAGCTGCCTAGAACTACTCAAAGCTCGCATTGGCACGCTCCGGGCAACGACAGGAGTGTAGAAATGGGAGCGCAAGGAGAAAAGGATTGTTATTAAAACTATGAATATATGCGTCAAGTATTCCAACGATCTCTCAATATCTGTAATCTTACGAGGTGCCGTTCGTAGCCCCCTTTGCTGCACCATTCTGTTGTTCGAAATAGGTAATGCTCATGCCCTCAAATTTGTTGTCGGTTCTCCATTTCCCAATGATTTTGTTAAACTTTGGCCCTCCGCCTCCATAGGGCTGGGTCTTGAACGTTATGTCATCCAACCTACCTTCGTCGTTGTAGTAGCCTGGCGTGCACTGCTTGAGAAACTCGCCTCGACCAGCGCCGGTCTGTACAGTCTCATCCACCCACGCATCGGCCGCCTCTTGCTTTGGGTCCAAGGACTTGATGCCGCGCGACTCAGCTTCCTTGATCATGTAAGCAAGATGTCTGGTCATTTCGGCACTGTTGTGTGTGAAGTTTGGATTTGCGCCAGACTGCACAGGGGTCAAAAGCATCATGTTAGGGAATTGTGGTACAGCCCAGCCGTGCAGGGTTACTGGACCATCTTTCCATGCTTCTGAAAGGGAAACCCCTCCACGACCAATGATGTCGCAACCATTGCGTTTGCTAAAGTCCGAGTTCCACTCGAAGCCCGTGGCATAAATCAGGCAGTCAATTTCGTATTCTTTGCCGTCGACGATGAAGCCTTTCTCCGTCAATGTTTCGATGCCTTTTCCGTTAGTATCGATGAGGGTGACAGAAGGTCGATTGAAAGTCTGTAAATATTCATCGTGGAAGCAAGGGCGTTTGCAGAACTGGTTATACCAGGGCTTCAATGAGTTGGCGGTCTTTGGATCTTTGACGATTGAGTCGACTCGTCGGCGGATACTCTCCATCTTCTTGAAGTCTGTGAGTTGCATACGAGCAGCAATTGCATGTGGGTCTGCACCTTGACCATCTCCCGTGCCAAAGAAACCGGGCAGAGAGCGTAGAATGTTAGTCCAACCGTCGGCAACGAGATCGTCCTTGACTGGTTCTCCACTGATGATGGCAGTGAAGTTCTCCATCCGCGCACGTTGCCAGCCAGCAGGCAGATTCCGTGCCCAATTTGCGTCTGTATTTCTGTTATTGCGCACATCAACCGAAGATGGAGTTCGTTGAACAACAAAAAGTTCCTTGGCCCACTCTCCTACACGAGGTACAATTTGAACTGCTGTTGCACCGGTTCCGATAATAGCAACTCGCTTATTGTTGAGGCCGATGAGGTCGGGTTTTTCGGGTGAGCCGCCGGTGTATGTATAGTCCCATCGACAACTGTGGAAGGAAACGCCTTTGAACGCCTCCACATTGACACCAGGGAATTTCGGCGTGGACAACGGTCCAGGGGCCGGAACCACCCAACGCGCTGTTATCTTATCTGTCCAATTTGTTTCGATCTTCCAAAGGCCCGCAGCTTCGTCCCAGGTCATCCTCTCAGCTTGTGTTTGGAAAAGAGTCTTCTGCGGAATACTATACAGGTCCGCAATGGCTTTTGCATGTTTTCGCAGCTCGGGGCCTCTCGCATACTTCTCAGTCGGGACATATTTGAGTTCTTCCAGCATCGGCATATAGATATACGATTCTATATCACATTGGGCACCAGGGTACCGATTCCAATGCCTGTCTACAGTAAGCTTCGTAAATAAGGGCGTCGAAATACGTACCATGTACCACCGTAGTCGTCGCCTTTTTCAATAACGGCAAGTTTTGTAATTCCTTTCTCCAAAAGACGCGCAGCTGCTTGGAGGCCACTGAATCCACCGCCAATAACGACCACGTCATAGTCTGCTGAGATGGGCTCTCTTTTAAAGCTGTGGTCCGCATACGGGTCCCTCAAGTATTTTGATAGACTCAGCTCCTGAGTCAAACGATATTGACTCAAGCCAAGCGCGGTTTGACGCTTTTCGCGTTCGATTCTGTATTTTTCCACCAGCTCATCTGGGTCGAAATCGATACTAATGCCGGCCGCCTTGGCTTGGTCCCTCAGGAAAGAAACGGGCTCCGGCTTCTCAAGACGTTCGATTGCGACCTCCTGTGCCATTTTGATTTACTTGCTACTTAGAAAATGCTGAATGTTTGATGCTCATACCATCATGCAGGCTTCTCTTAACTTCTGGGCCGGGAAACAAATAGCCGGATTTTTCACAGCGGTCGCGGCCCTGGGCCAGTAAAATAAGTCACTAGTACGTCAGATTAATGCATAATCATCCTCTCCCCAGGGAGAGTCTCTTTTCCGTCCCCTCTTGCCGATCCGCCAAAACGAACCATTCGTCCGTTCACAAATGAATTTCCGGACGGCCTGGATGAAGGGCGCAGGCTCGGTCGCAACATGGTAAGCACCATGGATGCGCCTGGGCAGCTACTGACTCTGAAGTGACGGTAGTAGGCTTCAAATAACCGGTCTGAAACTTTTAAACTCTCCAAATAGGCAAGTCTTGAGCGTTACAAGCGCCGCAGAAGTGCTAGAATTGAATGAGGAAAGTCTTGAGCTTTGACCATGCTGTATATCAGACCCGTCAGCAGAGGTATCTCATTGCTCCGATATTTAGGTCGCGCAGGATTTAACTATTAGTAAGAAGATTGCGTGGATACAAGGACAGCACGAAGAAGACACGAAGGAGGGCGGAAGAGCTTAGAAATCATTGAAATAGCCTGCGACTATTTTAGTCTATTAATAGCTTGGATGTGTTTCTGACCAAGAAGGAGATGCAATGAGAATCTCTTCCGGTCGCAGTCGGTGTAGCTCTCACTCGTAACAAGGAGGACCTGCGCGAGCGATCCTTCGAAACATGCATGTTGTGAAAATGGTCTTCATATGTTTCAGAGCATCGGATAATCAACTCGCATGGCGTATATAGCAAAGCACAACAAGTCAACATCGCTATGCCTATCAGCCCGAATCTATTGAGTATCATGTCGATATTTACAAGAGCAGTTTGGAAAGAGAAGGCTCTCTGGAGGTAATTAAAAGATGAGCTCAAGCTATCGCTACCAAATGCGTCACTGGGGCCACAATTTTAGCGCAAAATAATGATAGATTAACGCGTTCCCACCTCTTTGTAGCTTCCGTGGTAGAGTGCAGTAGAGATAACCACGCTGAGACGGCCGACTTATTACAGAAATAGGCACAATCAACTCGCCTTGGATGAGTATGCTAGACAGAACGGTTTAGAGATGCGCATCTTGTACACGACCGGAAACGGGTACAGTGGTATTTGAATGCTGCAGAGGTTGACCATCGCTGACGCGGCTTTTATGGGGGGCAAGACTCCTGGGGATGATCACTATCTCCACTGGCAGTGTTAGTTTAAACTTCGCAAAAGTCTTCATGGACCTCGTTTGCTCCGTTCTTTTCAGTGTCACGACCACACTTAGGATTCTTGTTCCCTAGCGCAATAGCCGCATCAAGCTTTACCCTTTCTTCTTTGGATATATGGGTCAACTGAACTGGTACTTCGTCGCCGAAAATTCCGTTTATTTCCTCCAAGGAGAGACCCTTCGTCTGCATCTAGTGAGCGAATTTCTTTGTTCAGTAACGATTCAAGAACAGCCGCTTACCTCGGGGAAGAAAAGCCACAGGATGGGGATGTTGATTGCCGTAAGACAGATAAAACAAACGTAGTACCTGTATTGGATATTGGCAAAAGCAGTTGGTGCAGCTTCAAGATATGGAATTGTCGTCAAAAATAGCCAGCTTACTGACCAAGCCATTCCTTGAGTACGAATGTGCGTTGGAAAGATTTCAGAAGCATAAATGAAACTGTTGGCATCAATGCAGCAGCCGTAACTATTGAGGCCGAGATTAGCGTCTTCATGGCGTGACGATAGAGTGTAACTTACAACGCCAAATGCAAGAAGATGAAGAACAAAGCCGCGCTCAAACCGGCGCGCTCCGTCGTTCCCCCATACTTGGCGAGTAAACCTACTTCTCCGATCAGACTCACGAGCATACCACTCAAGCCGATTAGAAAAAGTGCCTTCCTCCCAACCCTATCGGCGAGAATAGCGTTGACACCATTTCCAAGCGCACCCAACGTGACATAGATGCCAGAGAGGAGTAAAGGGACGCTACCCGAATAACCGAGACCTTGATAAATGCTGACGCTGTAGTCTTGCTAAGTCAGATCTGGGTCTCTCTGTGGTAGGATAGCATGGCTTACTGTAGATTACTAGAACCCCAGAGGACTCGTTGCTAAAGAATGTAAATGCTCCAAGAAACATTCGCTTGCGATAACTTGGTTTTCGGAATAGATCCCAGATGCTTTCGCTCTCATAAAACACCATGTCGGCCTCGACTTGCATCTTCATCTGGTAGAACTCTTCACGAGCAAATTGCTGGTCGGGGTCGTCGTGGCGATGATGCAACCTAGCTACAATCTGCCAAGCCACTTCATTGCGACGTTTGAGTAGGACTATCACAACGCTGTTAATCTATGATTATATTTGAGGCAGTGGATACTCACGCCATCTTGGAGATTCGGGAATGAATGGAATTACAATTAACATCAGCAATGGCCATAAACAACCGATCGCTAGTGGGAACCTCCACTGAAACTTGAGGTTTGTTGAAAAGTAGCAGCCATAGCCAATCCATCCGGCAATCATGTAGCCTGCGACAAGAATGAAACCTAGTATTAGCATTAGCAGAGAGTGACTACAGTCTGGGGCAAAGAAACCGCTACCATGCTGTCCAACTAGAAATCCACGGCTGGCAGGGGGAGACATCTCAGCCTGCATTATCGGAATCAAAGTGACAAGGTTTCCTAGCATATATCTTCAGTCTGAAGTTCATATCATGCGTCTCTCCTACTGACCAACTCCATATCCTGTCAGCCATCTCGCAGCAAGAAACATTCCAATATGAGCTGCACCAGCTTGCAAAGCGCCTCCTATGAGTGCCAGTACAGTAGCAATGATGAGAGCTTTCTTGCGGCCAAGAGCATCCGCCATCCAGCCCATGGTCCAACATCCCATAAATGCGCCTGCCGAGAATAACCCATTCATGGCGCCAATAATGCGATTTGTATAAGCATAGTTGGGTTCTGTGGAGGACGCTGCAAGCTCGAAATACGAGTAAAATCCAGGCTATACAAGGGTATGTTATAAGGTATTTAGGAACATGGTGGGGTTGCCTAAGGTTGTATTCCTTCTTACCTGTCCAAGTGTGGTGGAAATGATACTAAACGCATAGCCATAACATAAGGATCCCAAGCAAAGGGCAAAAATGATCTTACAACCTTCTCGTTAGTAACCCTCATATAATGAAAAAAATTGATGGTGTCTGCCCTACACTAAGATTGTACCAGTTGTATTGACCTCCAGAAGTCCCCATGATTGCAGAGTGTTTTTGTTTAAGCCCAGAGTGCAGAGTGGGACCCTAATTGGAACGAAAAAGGATGAAAGACCGAGAATCAAATCGAAATCTCTAGAATTTTGCAGAACTTAGGGTGACGAGCTCTCGGAATCCCAAGTATCTCGCTGCAAGGATTTTAACTTGTGGGTCGAACACACCCGGCAAAGATTTAAGGACCCGGGTATCCGGATAACCACAAGCCGAATCTAGATCATTCTGTGTTTCCCGAGGAACCGGTTGAAGATCGCCAGATGCATATGCATGCGGTATAATTGACCTAGCCATGAGCTAAATTGCCGACCCCATGGGGTTATGTGGATGGTATAGGCTTTAGGGGTTCGGAAAAGGACCCGCAACGGTCCTAATACACGAGCACTGAAACAAGATAAAGGCAGGAATTGTTGCCTCTCGATGACGTTCATAGCTTCCGAAAAATCAACTTGGATCCTGCTTGAATTACACCGAGTTGCATTATTGCAGGAAAGTCTACTCCAAAGCCACAAAACGCTATGGAAAAGCCCGACCACCAAGAGGATCGGAGTACAGCGCATAAAAGAGAAGATGCAATTGAAGACGTAGTCGAAATCACCGATCGCACTCCTTACAAGGACCTCAATTTCATGGGTACATACCTTGCTTGCGCCCTTGCAACGACTGCCTCGTATGGAGGCTATGTCATGCCTGCGACTTCACTTGCCTTAATCAATGCTGATATTGGTATGTTGCATATTAGGCTACGTTCTGCAAGACATGCTGAGTTTTAAATCTTAGGGCCGTCTCCAAACATCACTTGGGTTGCTTTGTCTTGGACGCTTACCCTTGCGGTTGGTTACACTCTGGTCGGGCGTTTTTCTGACCTTTTCGGGCGAAGATGGTTCTTCACAGGATCATCTGCCCTTGCACTCATTGGATGTGTTGGCAAGTTACTTCAACCCGTGTCTTGTGGCCTCTCTTCTAATAAAGAATGAGCAGTTGGAGCCACAGCTCAAAGCATCAACCAGTTGATTGGGGCTAATGTGCTCATTGGTCTTGCTGCTGCATCTCAGCTTTCATTTACCTACGTCTTAGGAGAGCTCGTGCCAATCAAAGATAGGTTTGCTGTATTTTGTGGACTTTTCATTATTAGTTTTCCAGTCGCTGGATTGGGGCCCTATCTTTCGCGATTATTCATTGCACACACCGGACCGGGTTGGAGATGGAATTATTACTTTTCCATCATCATCAGTAAGACGAATCTCTTAGAGTAATGATGTCCTCTAGCTAATTTATCAGACGGAATCGCCACAATTCTTTGGTTCTTGTGCTACCACCCCCCAGCGTTTGAGCATCTGCATAAGAATCGCTCGAAATGGCAAGAGCTCAAGGACATTGACATAACTGGTATTATCCTTTTTACTGGAGGCCTTCTCCTCTTTCTTATGGGCCTTTCTTGGGGTGGTCAGCTCTACGAATGGAGTTCTGCACATGTCATTGCTACTATGGTGGTGGGGTTCATAATGCTCGTAGCTTTTGTGTTGTGGGGTAAATTCAAAATAGCCCAAGGTGAAATACACCGCTGATAGAAAACAGAATTATACGCTCCGCTTTCGAGGCCATTGGTGCCCATGCATCTTTTCAAAAGCTGGGATTTTAACGTCATCGTCATTATGACCAGCGTAGGAGGAATGCTTTATTACTCTTTGAACGGTGAGTTGGGCTGCGAATGCTTGCTAACCACGCCGCTCACTCCTGCATAGTTATATTCCCTGCCATGGTTGGAGCTCTATTTACTACCGATGTTGTTTATGGTGGGCTGTTATCCTCCGCAGTCGGAGGCGGAACATGCCTTGGGCAGTTTCTGGGATGTCTTATTGCCACTCCTGGGGGCCATATCCGTCATAAGATGATCTTCGTGTCCGCTATGATGATGGCTTTCATTGGAGGCATGGCGGGCGCAGGGCAGAACCAGGCAGTAGCTTCGGCGCTTGTAGTCTTGGGCTCTGTTTCTGTGGGTCTACTGGAATCCATCGGAAATGGAATAGTCACGATCATTCTCGAGGATCAAACCAAGATGGGTGCCGCGGTCGGTGTATATGGAAGTATTCGCTCTGCTGCCGGAGTATTAGCGAGTAAGTGCTCTCTTCTGAAAGCGAATATGTACTGCAAAGCCATGTGTACTAAAGGTTGCTGACAGCTGCGATTTACACGACTATCCTCTAACCAAAATCGGGAGATTCAGTGTATATATCCTGGATTTAGGGGGTTGATTTTGTTAGTGACAGAAACTGCAGGATTGTTAGGTATTTTGTATCATAATAAACACTAGAATACTTTTAATTGTAGACTAGAATTACATTGCGCATCTTGTTCTAGCTAAGATTTAGATATGTTTTTCGCAACGCTAACCTGCGCTATCTACGCAATTTGCAGCGCGATAACTTGCCTAGTTAAAGATGTTAGAGTTAGTGTTTGTAGTTAAGGTCGCACTAGCGCAGGGACTAGCAACAGAATAACAATAGCGCTGTAGACAATAAGAGACGAGAAGACACAAATTGCACAGCACAAAACACTTAATTACAACACTTTATCTACGCCTACGGCCTACACAGCTTAATCAAGGTAAGCTAACGCATAGGACGAGTAGGCGCAGGGCTCTTAGTAGTCGCTTAAGACAGCGTAGGCGCAATGTTATCCTTATTATCGTCCTCGCTATCTTTAATCTCCTCTACCTGCGTAACAGGCGGCAGGGTATCTGCTTTAATGGACAGCGTTTTCTTATCGCTAATTAAGCCGCTAGTAATGCTCTCTGCGCCTAGCCAGGCATCTAACGCTGTGCTTACTTTGTAGGCGACTGGATTTACCTTAACCACTAGCTCTAGCTAGACGTGCTAGTGTTGGATGCGAAGATCGTTTTCTACCTACAAGTTAGTGATAACGTTGTACAGCATAAAGCAAAGCATCTTCTACCTAAGCGTCCTAGCTGCCTTAAACTAACAAAGCGCTTAGTGCAGTCGCCTCTTAAACCTCTATCGCTGCTCTAGCGCTAGCGTAGCAGAGACTAACCGCAGTATAGCGTCTATAGCCTCTAAGCTAACTTTACCCTTGCTGTTTTAGTTTTTTATGTCTCTACTTAAGGCTGCGTCTTATTACTAGATCTAGTCTATCTTCTCTATGTAGGCCTTGCTAAGGAAAGCTATAGCCTAGTAGTACTTAATGTGTATAATGTCTAGCTCCTGCTTGTAGCAATCGCATAGGCGCTAGGCAGAGGCGAGCGCGCTCTAGAGTATAGTTAAAGAACTACTCCTCTATAACAGCTACTAGTGGCTGCGGGAGAAAGCAGGCAAGTGAGCATTAGTAGACTCTAGCGTAAAGGGCGTCTCTTCTATACGCTAGCTTTATAGAAAGGCAGCGGCAGAAGCCTAAAAGGTAGTGTTGCTAATAGCACGCGCCTTGTCGAGCATGCTAGAAGCGGTTGCATAAGGCGTTGCAGCACTACTATATAGAGTGTTATCTTTATTAATAGGCTACTTAAGAATCTAAGAGATAAGTAGCTTATCCTGCCGCGAGATAGACGCGTAGGCGCTGTGTTCCTTGTAAGGCGCCTTCTTAAGCGGCGGGATTAGACCTAGCTTATGCTTCTTCTTTGCCTAAGCGGCCTCTAGCTTAAGGGCTTAGGCTCGCTCCGCGTAGTAGTTATTGTTAGTAACTGTTGTAATATAGGCGGATTTCTTCTAGCTAGCTTGTCTGTAGACAGACTTCTTAGGCTCTTTAGGCTTCTTAGGCTATAATAGCTATAGCGTATTTAGGCTAAAAGACTTCGTACAGAGCTAGAGCCACTTTAATAGTAGAGCTAAAGCAGACGTAGCTGCCTACGGTAGAGCTCGCTTTAGAGACTGTAATAGAGAGTTATAAGGCCTCTACGCTAAAGGAGGTTCCTTTTAGGCATTCTTGCTTTCTGTACGCGCAAGGTTCTGTACTACATAGACAAGCTTAATCTAGGCGTTGTTAGGCAGCGCGTCTTTAGTGAGCGTCTCTCTTAACAACTATATCGCTAATAGAACTAAGTAGGCAATAAAGACAGGCTTACAGATACTAGTTTCGTCTAGGATTAACTACCTAGCGCTGTGTAGATAGAACAGAGCGTTACACTGTAAGCCTAAGACTATTATCTAGCGCTAGAAAAGCTTCTAGTAGTTCTTGTTTAGTAGGTTGTATCTATACTATATTACTAAACCGTACTACTAAGGTAGGGTTAGGTTGCCTCTAGAGGCGAAAACTGCCTACCTCTAAGGCAGAAACCTACCTCTAACCTAAAGACTTACCTCCTCCTAGAAGACTTACCTCTTGCCCCTAGAGGCAAAGCATTTAAAGGCTCTTATATAAAGAAAGTAGTCCTCTGCCTCTAGGGGCAAAGCATTCTAAGGCTCTTAGATTAAGAAAGTGGTCCTCTGCCCCTAGGGGCAAAGCATTCTAAGGCTCTTAGATCGAGAAACTAGTCCTCTGCCTCTAGAGGCAAAGCATTTAAAGGCTCTTATATAAAGAAAGTAGTTCTCTGCCTCTAGAGGCAAAGCTCTAAAATGCTCTTAGATTAAGAAAGTAGTCCTCTGCCTTTAGAGGCAAAGCATTCTAAGGCTCTTAGATTAAGAAACTAGTCCTCTGCCCTTAGGGGCAAAGTATTTAAAGGCTCTTATATAAAGAAAGTAGTTCTCTGCCTCTAGAGGCAAAGCTCTAAAATGCTCTTAGATTAAGAAAGTAGTCCTCTGCCTCTAGAGGCAAAGTATTCTAAGGCTCTTAGATTAAGAAACTAGTCCTCTGCCTCTAGAGGCAAAGCATTTAAAGGCTTTTATATAAAGAAAGTAGTCCTCTACTCCTAGAGGCAAAGCTCTAAAATGCTCTTAGATTAAGAAAGTAGTTCTCTACCTCTAGAGGCAAAGTATTCTAAGGCTCTTAGATCGAGAAACTAGTCCTCTACCCCTAGGGGCAAAGTATTTAAAGGCTCTTAGATCGAGAAACTAGTTCTCTGCCTCTAGGGGCAAAGCATTTAAAGGCTCTTAGATTAAGAAAGTAGTCTGTTGCCTCTAGAGGCAAAGGTTAGTTACTCTAGGAGTAAAGTTTACCTGTAACACGACTTTATTAAAGGTTTATTACCTAGGTGTAAAGGTTACTAGTAACACAGCTTCATAGAAGATTAGTTACCTAAGAAGCAAAGGTTGCTAATGAAGGGCGGAAACGCGGATACGGTCAGAAAGAAAACGGGAGGATGTGAACAGCAAAATGGTAGCGCGGCGTACTCCGATGCCATGAAGGGCGGAAACGCGGATACGGTCAGAAAGAAAACGGGAGGATGTGAACAGCAAAATGGTAGCGCGGCGTACTCCGATGCCGACGGCGTTCTTCTTTTTCCATTCGGAGCTGTGGTGGTGGAGTTATAGGTGTGGAAA